>JAKTPI010000106.1:0-44597 GCA_030557545.1 Ogataea salicorniae
TAGTGGAAAATCTTCCACTAGCTCCTTCAATTTGGGCTCCTAACCTATGCAACTCTTAAACACTAAAATTATGACTTCGTCATTGTTGTGGCTTAGTTTATAAATACCACAAATTGTAATCATATACAGAGAATCACACTCTTAATGAAAGTGAGGTTCTGACAGGTTTCAATGTCGAGAATTTCAACGGTGAAACTATTGAAGTAGCCGGTTATGGTGATCTGAAATTCACTTTCTCAGGTCACTGTTTTGATATTCTTGCTTACCATATTCCCAAATCAAAACACATTATTATTTCTGAACATGATATCCTATCAAAACGTATCAAATATAATATACATTATAAGGATGACAACGTCATTGGAAAATCATTATCATATCATAAAGACTTTATCCCTTTATTATTAAAGGATGGAATTTCTATTTTACCACAATCATCTTTCATTCCTGCTCCAAAAATGATCATGAACAATCTTCATGTCCGTCTCGGTCACATCAATCACAAATCATTAATTGAATCCATCAACAAGGAAACAATTATCACTGATCCCTCTGATAAGGCTGAATTACGACAATTACTCAAAAATGAAGGTTGTGCTGACTGTTTGATAGGAAAAGCTCGTCGGTCACGTGCTATCCCACATTCTAGGGATATACATACTTCTGATAAACCATTTCTTGTAATCTGACAATATCAGATGACATATTGAGCTTTAAATAAAATAAGGTGTTTAAAATAAATGATCAATTTGATAAATAAAATAATATATTAATAACAGTAATATATGTAATCGATACTTTTTAAATAAAAGTATATAAAAAAGTATAAAATAATAACTTGATAAACAGGGGGGAAACTCCCTCTATTTATATTAAACAAAGTTTGAAATTTGGTAATAAGAAAAATTACAGAACAGAATCTTTTCCTTCAGAACCAGAATCTTTTCCTTCAGAAACAGAATCTTTTCCAAAATTCTACAACACCCTACCATATACCATATTACCAAATCGCTAAACAGCAACAACTCCTAGCAAATCCCTCAAATAATTGAACTTAACTTTACTTAACGGTTTGGTAAAAATATCAGCAACCATATTATTGGTATCCACATGTAGTAGTTGAAATTCCTTCTTTGAGAGATGACTGTTGTAGAATCTTGGAGAAGGTTCTGTCGGATCTAATATACATTTCAGATAATTAGATTAGCCTTACACGACCATTCAAGCTTCTTTGAATTAGCTATTCAACTACACTATTTTGTTTAATAGTATGAAATACTATAATGAAACAATGCAAAATTTGTTGGGTAATTTCAATTACCATGATACAATATGAATAATGGTTATGTTGTTCATATATTATCCAATCGGGTTTATTAATGATTATATTCCGTAATTGAAACTATGTGAACATTATATTCTCATTGAAATTTCCTTTATAACTTGTCCAACAAATCATCACACAATGGTTTATGTACATTTCCAACATAGTCCGAGAAATGAGTATATAAATGGTGATTCAATTCTATAGTTACTTTTTTGATTATATATTTTTCCTCATAAAAGAAGAGTATGGATCTTTTTTCCCTTCTTTTAGAGTGAAATATTAATATAGAATTCAAATATAGATTAAGTAATAACGATTATGTCACGTAAGTCACAAGAATCTCATAACGCACCAGTCCCAAAATTATCCCGTTAGATTCTAGCATGCTGCGCCTTGTTTTTAAGTGGCACAGCGGCTCACTATAATTTCTTTTATTACCA
This sequence comes from Ogataea salicorniae, assembly GCA_030557545.1. Classification (NCBI taxonomy): domain Eukaryota; kingdom Fungi; phylum Ascomycota; class Pichiomycetes; order Pichiales; family Pichiaceae; genus Ogataea; species Ogataea salicorniae. The sequence continues at coordinate 1,768 of JAKTPI010000106.1, forward strand.
AATTTCAAACTTTACTTTAATATAAATAGAGGGAGTTTCCCCCCTGTTTGTCAAGTTATTATTTTATACGTCTATACGTATATAGTTTCATATATGGGATCGATTATATATATTACTGTTATTAATCTATAATTTTATTTTTTAATTAATTGATCATTTATTTTTACAAGTTATTTTATTTAAAGCTTAGTTATGTCATCTGATGTTGTCAGATTACAAGAAAATCCATTATAATTTATCAGATGGAATTATAAAGTTATGTTTTATCAGTTTAATAATTGAGTAAGAGAAACGGATATCTAAACTATGTAAAAAAGACAAAAAACTCAGAAAGAGAAGAAGGCCCTATTTATGAAGAGAATCATTGAAAAAATCAGAAACATTTAGTAATCTCAGTCACAACAAACATAGTTAACACTTACACCACAATCTTCAACTTAGAACAAAACAAAACGCTGAATTACATTACAGGATAGTCACCCTATATCAAGAACATGTTCAATTTAGACTACCAACAGTATCAAATTCCAACATACCAGACAAATGATTAATTGATTCCTATTGTTAAAAATTGAAAAAAAGTTTTTCTGAAGTCCAATCATGGATTTAGGACACAACTTTTTCCTCTATATAAAGACCCCAGAATTCCCACTTTTTTGTCCCTTTATATTTATAAAGTTCATACTTATTATTTACAACTCCCATACTATTTATCAGCCAATCAAATCAAAATTGAATTTTAAATTACAGCCAAGAGGTTTGTCATTTCTATTCACTGGGGAATTATTCTATTTAATACTCAATGGCAACTTTGCTCTTATTACTGTGTAGTTCTTTATTTACCCTATACTTGAGAATGTATGTTTCTTCTTTACGAAAACTCTGTTGTATAAATATGTTATTGATATTCTTACTATTCTGACAACTGAACGCTCTAGGTCATCTTTATTAGCTAGCTAGTTAATAGTTAATAGGTCAATATTGCAAAACAATAAATTAGTGTGATAACAGTGAAGAGTCGCTTTAGTCTTGTTATCAGCGCTGTTGCTACTCTATACCAATAAAAGCCCTAAATGTTTGTTATCTTGAAAGGATTCCATCGAAAGGGAACGACTAAGCACCAACTCTCTAAATATGCTCTAATTTTAAACCAAACGGTAAAAAAAAGTAACAACTTATTAAGTAACATAGTACTTGAAAATGTATTCCAAAGTCTCCCTTGTGAACGTTGGGTACCCTAAAGCACATACAAAAGCCATTAATAGTTTGTATCTATTACAATTAGCAACTGCCTAATCTTGATTTGCGCGAATCTATATGTATATTTTTTGGTATTATCAACTAAAAATATTTAGGGATATTGATCCTTCTTTACAACAAGATGGCTGTCGAAACAAATAAAAGTCGCCTATATCCATTGTATTTCTTTGTGCTGCTTGTTTATTTAACTCTTCTATTAGTCTCAAGACTTAAAAACCTCAATGTAACTCAGACTCTAATTCAACTCTTCATTTGAGTTGTACAATTCTCAACAGTTCTGTTTGATATTTTTGTACTGTAACTTTTCTACTTCCTTGCAAAAACATAAATTTTTAATGCATATATTATATATTATATGACTTATCGTACATAGTTGAAACATAACTAAAATTTAATAACAAATGGCTTTATATAAATTATCTCTTTGACATGAAAATTACTTTCTGACTCTTTTACTACCAACGTTACCAATAAGATCAGCATCATACCCAATTTGGTCACCAATATCTCCCATATCATCTTCTAACCTTTCGACTAGTCTTTTTCGAATAGAGATATCTACGCCTGCAGCTCCCCTATTTCTTTGAATGGTCCTAACACTTCTATTTGTTGCATCTAAATCACTCCCGTCACCCCTTGTCTGTGGTTGAAAGGAAATTGAAGTTAACTGCGATTCAATTGCTGTACCAACTAACCTTGGCCAGACTTTGGGCTTAACTTTTTTTGGGGATGGAATCTTAGTTGGTAACGTGTCTGTTGATTGGTGGCGCTGAATACTATTGTTTAGTTTAGGGGATTCTGGATCACGATTGCTAATATCTTTTTCGTTTGGTTCTGCCAACTTATCAGTTTCTGTGTTTCCACTTTGTTCTTTATGAATCGAGATATCAGCAGACTTGGAACTCTTTAATTCTTTACTGCTTTCAGAACTGTCAGCTTTTTTTTGAGTTTGAAAAGTACCAGCGGAGATACCTCTTGCATACTGCATAAAGTTTCTTGCCGGCTCTGAATTTCTAGGACAAAAAATACACCATTTATAATCCAATATGTTTGGACGGAAACCCTCTTCAGACATTTGCCAGAGATAGGCCAAAGAAACGATTGGTATACCCCATACTTTTGCAGCATTAATCTTGGTCTTTGCTGCCCCGGTAGATATATTTAGCGGTGTTTTAATCATTAAAATGTCACTATATTTGTAACTGAAAAGCTTAGGTGAGTTTTTGGGAGTTAAGCCTATTGTAGATAAATTTACAACAAGCATATCACAGTAGTTTTGAAATGTCTCTATAAATTGACACCCTAGCAGATCAATCAACTTCGTTAAATGGAGTAATTCAACACCAGAGAATCCTGATACGCTAATTCGCAATTTGAAAGCTAAGTCACAATGGTTTCTAGGTACTGACCAGTTATCTAGCCGAACCGTACCATAATACAATGATCTTTCAATAAACCATTCATTAACCACTTTCAAATCATTTTCATTAATCAGTTTCTTGAATCTGTTAGGTAAACTTCTAAACGGGATCTTAGAAGATACTAAAAGGTGAGTGATTGATTTTTCATCATCAACACCATCATCATACAACAATGTTTCCCCGCCCTTTTTTTTAATATGTTCATTCAACTTTTCTAGTTCCTCATCATTAAATCCAAAAAGTAGAAAACTCAAACCAGAAAATATGTTAGCATCACTCGACCCACTGTCAATTGTTACAGTTTTTGGTGCACTTGTATTAATTTCAGATTCATCATCCTTTGGTGGATTATGTCTATTGTAAATGTCAAGACTAAATCTATAAATACCATTGATATCTCTAATTTTACTCCAAACAGAACACGAGTCAACTCCTATTTTTTCTTCATCAAGGGTAGTGGTGTCATAAAATTTGTAATCCAACGATGCCCCACGGAGTGCTGAATCCAAAATCCACTTTGGATGAACAACAGGTATACTCCATTCAATTGCCTTTTCGTACCGTCTACCAGTTCTTTGACTGGCAACGACTAGACTGTTTGAAGAGGTTAAAGAAGCAGTTGTAGAGGCACCAAATTCTTTGAGCAATGCTGATAGATAATCTTTTTGATACACTTTGTTTTTTTCTGATTTTGGTAATCTTGAAAGACAAACAGATAAAGAGTCAAATGGTTTCATTAGATAGTGATCCAATATAGTTTTATCAAAACTATAGCCTTCTAGCCACTTATCATGTACCAATCCAATTGCATCGGGTTTTATAAACTTGACATCATGTCTATTTCGGGCGCAAAATCTGTATTTATCGGTATTGGTATCGCCCACTATTAGAAAATCAACATTCGCCACTAAATCATTAAAAAAACTACCACCCATTGCCTTTATTTTGAATGATATTTCAGCTTTCAACGAAGAGAGTACCGAAGTACTACAGAAATTGATGTCTTCGAATGGTAATGAGTAATCTTGCTGACTGTTCATTTGTATGTATACTGTCTCCAGGGGATTAACATGGTTAAAATGTATGTAAATGAATGATACCTATTAAGTTGGAATTAGGGTTGAGATGTGAATGAAAGGAAGAAGGACAAATGAATAAGTTATCATACAAGAGATCAAGTTTCTATTGCTAATTTTGTATTGTTTTATCTATTTGGTTACAAAACAATCGAAAAATAAACAACATGCACCGCCACACATTGTAATTCACACGCAATCACCAGCCACATACAAAATATCGCATCGTATGAATTTTTAGGTTTGCGCACGACACATCACTATTTTGTGGCGAATTTTGCGTGTCCATCCATACTCATTACGTTAAATTTATAATAAGGGGCAAGCTTTGTTGCATTTTCGGTACCCGAAGGGTGCCAAACTGACTTCAAAGAATGAAAGATGTTGTAAAATTGATATTAAAGGGAAATGGTCTTTAAAGAGATCGAGACTTGTACGGTGGGGGGAGGGGAAAGGGGAATGAAAAAAAGGAGGTGGATATAGAGAAAATTGGGACCAGCATTGAAAGAAAGTGAGGCAGGGTGACTTTGAGTAAGCTGTCAAAAAACATAACGATATGAAAATAAAATTGTTATCCAATCTTTAAACGGAAGGGTGTTGCATTCTATCTGGCTAATTATCTGTCGATATGTAAGAAAGTAAGAAAGTAAGTAAGTATGTATGTGTATGTTTGAAAGAAGGGAACAAATACTAACAAATTCAATTTGATCCAATTTGCAAAAAAAAAAAAAAAAAGAGCAATAATGAGTGACGCACGATAGATTAATTTTAGGTATTATCACACTTTTTGCGTTTGTGTTTGTACACAGAGAAGAACAACAAAGAAACGACACGAATAGGAAGTGAGCCACCTAAGTTAGTTTTGAACTGTTGTTTTGTTTACAATTATATCTTTATATGTATTGACTTGATCCACTTCAATTTCTACCATATCACTCTATATCTAGTCTTTAAGAAGTTGCTGCCGCTTTATTTCATTGGTACCCATACATACTTCATATATTGATACAATCAACATGAAGTCGATTTTAGCTATCTTAACACTATGTTTAGCTTATGCTAATGCTTTTTATTTACCAGGTGTTGCTCCAACCTCTTATTCAAAAGGTGAATCAATTCCATTATTGGTTAACCATATCACTCCATCAATGAGAAAGGAAGACCTTAATTCAAAGACTTATTTATACTCATACGATTACTACTTCCCAAGATTCCACTTTTGTAAACCCACTGAAGGTCCTGAAAAGCAATCCGAATCTTTAGGTTCAATTATTTTCGGTGATAGAATTTTCAATTCTCCATTCGAGATTAAAATGGGTGAAAACTCAACTTGTAACAAGCTTTGTTCTGCATCTTACTCAAAAACTGATGCTGTTTTTGTCAATAGAAACATTAGAGCTGGCTTTAAGCACAATTGGTTGATTGATGGTTTACCTGTTGCTAAGGATACTCTTGATATGAAAACCAAGACATCCTTCTATAGCTCTGGTTTCAACATTGGCTACGTTGACGAAGAAAACAACCCTCACTTATACAACCACTACGATTTGATCATTGAATACCACGAAAGAGTTGAAGGTACTTTTAGAGTTGTTGGTGTTACTGTCAACCCTCAATCTATTTCTCATGGTGAAAGTGTCAAATGTGACCAAGAAGATTTCAAACCAGTTTACTTAGATCAAACGAAAGAATCTACTGTTTCTTTCACCTACTCTGTCTACTTTGTTCCTTCTGAAACAGCGTGGGCCACTAGATGGGATAAATACTTACACGTTTATGATCCAAAGATCCAATGGTTCTCCTTAGTTAACTTCTCTATCATTGTTGTTTTCTTATCAATTATCATGTCCCACATTTTGGTCAGAACTTTAAAGAACGATATCAAGAAATACAACGAAATCAACTTGGATGACGATGTCATTGATGAAATGGGTTGGAAATTAGTCTATGGTGATGTTTTCAGAGCCCCTGCAAGTCCTATGATCCTATCTGTTTTAATTGGTTCTGGTTTCCAATTATTAATCATGGCTATCACCACCTGTGGCTTTGCTTTGTTCGGTTTATTATCACCTTCAAATAGAGGTTCCTTATCAACTGTCATGTTCATCTTATATGCCATTTACGGTTCATTAGGTTCATTTGTTTCTGCTTATATTTACAAGTTCTTCCAAGGTGAAGATTGGAAGACCAACATGTTGTTATCACCAATCTTGGTCCCTGGTGCCCTATTTGGTATGTTTGTCTTCTTCAACTTCTTTTTAATCTATGTCAACTCATCTGGTGCTGTTCCAATTGGTACCATGTTTGCAATTGTCCTGATTTGGTTCGTTATCAGTGTTCCTTTATCTTGTATTGGTTCATTATTAGGTTTCAGAAGACCTCCTCTCACTTTACCTGTTAAGGTTAACCAAATACCAAGACAAATTCCACCACAACCATGGTACTTGAAGACTCAATATATGGCACTGATTGCTGGTATCTTTCCATTCGGTGCCATTGCCATTGAAATGTACTTCATCTACAACTCTTTATGGTTTAACAGAATTTACTACATGTTTGGTTTCTTGTTTTTCTGCTTAATCTTGATGTTGATTACTACATTACTAGTTACATTATTACTAATTTACTACACCCTATGTAACGAGAACTATAAATGGCAATGGAAATCATTCTTTGTCGGTGCTGGTATTGCAATCTACATTTTTGTTCATTCAATCTTTTTGTCTAAGTTCAAGCTCGGTGGATTAACATCAGTTATTCTATATGTTGGTTACTCGTTAGTTATTTCCTGTGGTATTGGCTTGTTGTGTGGTACTGTTGGTTTCTTGGGTGTCATGTACTTTGTCTTGAACATCTATGGTCAAATTAAGGTTGATTAAATAAGAGGCTTCTAATTCACCACGTACTACATACCAGCACCGTTGAAGAAAAATATGAATACTCATATATACATAGAGAGAGAAAGAGGAGAAAATGATTATATTAGGAAGGAGTTCTAGCTGCGGTGCTACAAAAAGACCAATATTATTATAGCTTTAGTTATTTAATTTTCTATACGTATATAGTAAGTAGATACCTACATTGTATACTGTTTTATTTGATTCCAATTTTTGTTATTAAGACTTTCCCTACTTGAAAACTAGTCGTTGTAGTTTCACAGTTGCAGTTGAAAAAAAAAATAATCTTTGTACCATAAAATTCTCGGCTGCCGACCCTGGAATTGAATAAAAAACGAAATCAACTTGGTCACCGAATCTGCCATTCTGCCAGTATGGTTCACTTTTCCCCGAGGAGAAAAAAAGATGTCTCAACGTCGAGATTTTTCACTCATCTCACATATGCAATTGTATGGTAAGGGTAATCTACCTGAGATGACTTCGTTCCTTCCATCCATCACCTTCCAGAGTTAACGGCGGCAATAAAGATAGCTGAAAAATCTTTGAAATTGCTCAGTGTTTCGAAATCTGAATTGAATAGAGAACCAACGTTATAGATCAACAACAAAGAAGATGTCTAACACCGAGGTTGAACAACAGCCAGAACAAGTTGATAGAGTTATTCAATTGACCGTGTACTTGCCAGACGAACCAGGTAAAATTACGTTCCCTGTCTCAACATCTGATACAATCGCTGACATTTCACAAACTTTAACTGCAATTACTATCACTCAACATCATACTTCATTTAACTTGGCTTCTAAAGATACCGAAAAGCTAGATGAAACACTTTCATTACAAGAATTAGTTGCTGAAGAGGAAGAAACTTTCTCATTGACTTTGAAGGAAGTTGCTTACACTGAAAAGACAGCAAGAGAACACTTGGCTAAAGTTAGAGAAATTGCTTCATTAGACTTACCATCCTTCTACCAATCATTATATGACTTCAGTGGTGTGGCTGCTGGTGCTTCAACTTACTCCAACTTGAACTTAGAGACCGTTAAACAAAAGGAACAAACTGAAGATGCCGACGAAAAAGCCAAAGGATCTGAAGAATCAACTGAAGAAGAGAAGGAAAAACCCCCTAAATTAGTTAAAGTTTCAGATGAAGAAAAGAAGTCTATCTTAGAAACAGTTGATGAAATTTTGAACCAAACCCCTTCTGCTTCATCATTTGCAGGTAAACCAACATTAACTGTTGCTCCTGCTTTGAAATCTTTACATATCTCATCATGGACTCCGGCTTCACCACAAAGAAGACTAAGAGGTGACCTATTTTATTTGCAATGTCAAACTTTAGAAGATGAAACTTTCCACATCACTGCTCATGTTAGTGGGTTCTATGTCAACAATTCATCAGTTGCCAGATTTGACTCATCGTTAAAGACCGTTGCCTCTGCCAATGGTAAAACAGCCAAGTTATCAAAGTCTCATTCATTATTGACTTTATTAAAGAGCTTATCATCAAAATTCGTTGAACAATCAGAAAAAAATGCTGAAATTCTATCCACAGCAATCTATGACACTTACAACTTACCATCTAATACATTCTTGAGTAACCCATGGTTAGTCAAAGAAAGTAGCACCAAGCAACCTGATTTAGCGAAATCTCAGGAGAACTATATTGTTGGTGGGTTAGAAGGTGCTGATCTATTCAGGGATTGGAATGATGAATACCAAGGCGTCAAAGAATTACCAAAGCCAACTTTATCAGAACGTATTATTAGAGAGCGTTTATTGACCAAAACCAGTTTTGATTTCACAACATCTGCAATCAAGGGTGCTATGGCCATTGTTAGAAATGAAGTTGCTCCAATGAACCCAACCGATGATCCATCTCAATATATCTATTCAAGAAACGGTATTTTCTACTCTCTTGGTGTTGATGCTGCTAGTCAATTTGCTGAAACAGGTGGCAATGAAGCTGCTAGAGCTTCTGTTTCAAGAGATTTAAGCGGTGTCAAGTGTTTGAACAGATTAGACAAGAATGTTGCCCACTTGTGCACCACTATTGTTGACTACTGTGGTCAAAGAGTTGTTTGTCAAACCCCTGTTCCAGGCATCTTCAACCAACCTCCAGTTCCTGAAGAAGGTGAAGAAGCTGCCCCAGCTCCAACCAGTATTGTTTACGGTTCATCTGAAGAAGGTTTAGAATTAAATGCCGATCCTGAATTTGTTAAGAAATTCAAGGACATTGGTGAAGCTTTCCACTTGAAACCCCACAAGGCTTGGACTAAAGATGGTTCTGTTGTCCAAGAAATTGTTACATCTATGGATACCAAGGGTATGAGGGGTACTGATGGCAGAAGTTACATCATTGATTTATACAGAACTACACCATTAGATATTGAATTTATTGATGCACACTTTGATTTATCAAAAGAAAATTCATATCCTCACAGAGAAGTTACAATTAGACACGAAGCTGTTGAAGAGTGGTGGAGAAGAAATATCTCCGTTGCTTTCAAGACAGAAACAGAAAAATTTGAAAAGGAAAAGGCTGAAAAGTTGGCTAGAGGTGAAACCGTCGACGAAGAAAAACCAACCTTCACTATTGACTCTTCAGCTTTCTCATTGAACCCAGATGCTTTTGCTTTAACTGCTGCACCAACTGAAGAATTAGGAAAGGAACTGGAATCTGATGAGAAGACAGTCAGAGAAGTTTCCAAGTTCATTACTGATATTCTTCTACCGGAATTGGTCGATGAATTACAGTCGACTGATATCTTTACTGCTATTGATGGTAAAAATTTATCGACAATGCTACACAAACAAGGTATTAATGTTCGTTACCTAGGTGCCTTGGCTAAATTAGTTGCCGAAAGAAAGGCTAAATATTTAGCTGCTGTCAAATTACAAGAAGAAGAAGTGGCCAAGACCAATGCCGAAGTTGAAGCTAAGAAAGCTGCAGAAGTCGCCAAAAAGGCCGAAGAAGCCAAGAAATCTACCGAAGAAAAGAAACCAAAAAAAGAACAAACTTCAACTGAAACCGAACCAGAAGAAGAGTCCACTTCAAAGCTTGATGTCACTCCAGTTGCCGCCGTTTTAGATGCTTTGTACGATATTGCTATCCAGGAAATGATTGCCAGAGCTATTAAGAACTACTTAAGAATCAACTGTGAATCTTTACCATTCCCAGTAGTTCCATATGTGATTTCCCACGTTCACAACTGTTTGCTATCTGAAGTTGAACCATCCAAGCAAGAATTGGATGAATTTTTAGTTACTGCTTACTCTGATGCTGATTTGAGCGTTTTAGAGAAATCTTCCTCTGAAATTTTATCTGACTTGAAGAAACACGTTTTCATCAGATATAGATTCGAGCTAGCTGATGATTTCAAGAAGTCAATCAAGTCAACTCCAATGATGAAAGAAATTGCTACCAAGTTTGGTATCCAATGGAAGGATAGAAAATATGCTTTCTCCAAAGAAGACATTGATGCCCAAATCAAGGCTCAAGAACTACAACCAGCTTCTGAAACCGACAAAAGACAAAAGAAGAGGACTGCAAAGAAGAATGCCCAAACTGAAAGCACAACTATTCAAGAAACTACATTTGTTGCTGAAGATATTGTTGCTTTAGTTCCTGTTGTTAAAGATTCAATTTACAAATCCACTTGTGCTGAAGAAATCTGGGAACATGGTAGATCTAGAGTCACCTCTGGTGAAACAGAAGAAGGTTTAGCTTTACTAAATGAAGCCATCTCTGTTTACGAACAAGTTTACGGTACCATCCACCCAGATACTGCTAAGGGTTACGGTCAATTATCCCAAATCTGTGCCGAACTGAAGCTTGATGCCGAAGCTTGTCAACTATCCAGAAAGTCTTTCCAAATCTTAGAAAGAACTACTGGTACCGATTCATATGAATCTATTTTAGCCTTAACAAGATTAGCTTATGCTGAATCAGGTAACAGCTCTTTCGGTAATGCTGTCAAGGTTTACAAGAGAATTTTGGAACACTGGTCTCTCGCTTACGGAGTTGAACATCCTAATGTTATCACTACTTTATCCTCTGTTGCTATCATTTTACAAAAGTTGCAAATGTTCACGGAAGCAGGCCAAGTTTTCGCCAGAGCCTTAGAATTAAGTGATTCTACTGCCGGTGAATGTAGTCAAATGTCAGGTTTACTAAGATTCCAACTAGGTCAAGCAATGGTTACTGGTGGTATGCTAAAGCCAGCTGTTGCCGAATTAACCAAATCTCTTGAAATTTTCAAGGCCACCTTAGGTTTAGAAGATAGATCTACCAAGGAGGCTGATAAGTGGGTTTCCCAATTGACCAACTACTTAGCTGTTACTGAGCAACAAGAAAAGTATATGAAGCAAGTTGAATCGCAAAATGCCAAACAGGCCAGAAAGCTAGCTCAACAACAACAAGCATCTGCTACTGATAGCAAATCTAAAAGTAACGGTAAGAAGAAGTCAATTTCACCAAATCCTGAAATTGCTGAACAGTCCATTGATGATATCCTTAAGTTTATCGAAGGTAGTAACGGCCCATCCAAAAAGAATAAGAAGAAAGGTTTAAAGAAATAAATTATAGAATGATTTTTTTGACCACTTGTACATAGATTATTTGGTTATACTTTTCTTTTTAATTATATACAAAAAAAAAAGTATTTCAATTTAAATAAAAAAAACGTAATAATAATGTTGTTTCAAGACCTATTAAGTAAAATTATCGCTAGTAATAAGAAAAAGAACACTATATCCATGCTCAAATATATTAATTTTTTAATAAGAGAAATAAAAATATATATGTAAAGTTAACATGACTTGTAAAACAGAACATATTTAAAGAGATTAATTAATACTTTCATCACCTTCAATATCACCGTACTCCCAACAACCAACTCTTTCTCTCTTGGCAACTTCTTCCAAAGCCAATAAAGCCTTACGCTCAGAGTCCAATAGTGCTTCATAAGCAGACAAACCAGTCTTTTTGACAATAGCCATACCAGATTTGACCATTTCTTTATTGATTGTCCATGTTGGGTCAGTAACAATAACATCTGGATCATACAACTCAATGTCCATTTCAACACCAGGAGCTGGATTGCTATGAGTTTGAGCAGCCACTAATGGCTTATCCAGAGTTAGATCTTCTAATAAGTATCTTGCCTCGGAATTGTAATCAGTTGGGATGCTTGGTGGCAACTTAACTAATGAGAGTTGACCAGTATGAACTTGTGCTGGGTAAGAAGTAACTGAAAATTGGGAAGGTAATGCACGCAATGAAGATAAAGTTAATGATTCAGTGGTACCATAGTCAATATGCTGAACCTTGTAAGTTGCTGGAGAAGAAGTGTGTGATAAAACTTTTGCTCTGTAAAACTTGTTATTTTCTGAGAATTTTGCAGCAACAATATCGTTATTCTTTGGTGGTTTAGCTAGTAGTGGAAATGACGCAGACTGAGTATGGAATTGTTGCATGAATGGCTTTAATTTCTTTTGTTGTTCATTCAAGATATGGAAACAAATAGTACCTTCTTCTAAAACTTCGCTAACTTGAATATCAAGGTACTTCTTTTCAATCTTCAAAGTTTCAATTCCCTTCGTAATTTCTTCAGTCACAGCAAGGTTAGCAGGATCAAAGTTTTTCCAGACACCAAGCTTCTTTTCTTTAGCTTCGTTTTCAGCACTCAACAATTGTGAACCAAATTTGGTTTGTGATAATGATCTTTCATGGCATTCAAAGTAACCGTTTTCTAACAAAGCAGCTTGGAAAGGTAAGCTGGAGCCAGGTAAATAAAGATTGCCAATAAAACCACCGACTTTATCAACGTTGTAAACGTCAATATGAACCTCTCTTTGATAAACCTTTTTGTTGGCAAAGACTAACGCTTGATTAGACAATTCGTCTTCTCTAGAACCTGAGTTAGATAAACCACCTAAAACAAGAGTCAATCTTAGCCCTTCTCTTGGTAAAGTAATTCTAAATCTATTGGCAGAACTAACGTGTTCAACAATACCTGGAATTTTTGATCTGTTTTGGAATGAGAATAAATATGGTTTAGCTCTCAATGCGCTTTCAGATGCATCAACGACACGTTCAGTTTCAGGAACTTGACCATGAATACCTTTCTTAGCCTTGATTGCTTGATTTTCTGACTCAATTAGGGAATCCCAATAGTCTGGCTTATCCTTGTTACCTTTCAAAACTGAAGCATAACCACTAGAAACAATTAAGTCTGACAAGTTCTTACCGTCATTTGATCTGATAGTAACCATTGCTCTTTCTTCAAATTGTTCAGTTTGGGGTCTGAACGATTCAACAGTGAATTTGATTTGCTTGCCAATAAGCTTTGATCTGACAAAATCTTTCGCAATAGGAGCAAATGGAGCCAAAATAGAATCTGATTGTCTTGGTGCTCTCAAAGAAGATAATTGAACTGTCAATTCAGAATCATCCCTTAACCTTAAAACGATTGTATCAGCTGAAACAACTCTAGAGACGAGAGCGTTATATGTGTTACCAACTGATATATCGGAACCGGAAGAAGCAGATTGTTGAGACTTTTCAGCAGTTTTTTCAGCTTTCCATAATCCCTTGCCAGAAGCTCTAGCAGTCTTTTCGGATTTACGTAAAACTGACATACCAGCTGAACCAATGATACTGGATTGCCAATCCGGAATTTCACCTAAACCTTCTTCTAATAGCTTTTCAGAGATGTTACCAGCTGGATGAATAATAGTAGCAACAATGATACCACTTGAAGATTCACCAATCACGGAAACCTTCACTGATCTAGCTAAAAGTCTGGCTTCAACAAAGGCTTTAGCTTCTTCTCCGAATGGCTCAGCAGTTGGTGAATCAGTACTTGCAGTTCTTGGACATCTGATACCTGATAGCAAAATTGGAGAAACAACCTGTTTATTGTTACTTAGTAAAAATCTGACTAATAGCCTATCTCCAGTGATGACTTTTTCAACAATTGATGCAATTGGGGTAGACAGAGATTTTTCAATTTCCTTTGGAGTAAGTTGATTGGCGACTTTTAAAGGTTCTAATTTTGTGTCCCATAAACCGACTTGATTTGAGTGAGCCTTGGTTTCAATTTGCTTTAATGCTAATAGATTTTCGTCGTCAAAAATGTTCAAATTGTCTCTTAGTTTAGCAGCACCCTTAGCTAAAACGTATTCAATTAGCGATTGGAAAATAGGGGTCGAAATATCACCAAACTCTCTGTCTGCTTGATTCTTGTAGATAACCCAGAACTTAACTTCTTTACCAACAAGTAAGGATCTCAAAATTTCTCTTGATTCAAACGAATGCTTTTCATTGGAAGCTAATCTTGGAGCTTGTACGTAGGCTAGTGATAAAATTCTTTCTTGATTAGGGCCACTTCCAAGTGGAGTTAGGACTAGAGTATCTGCTGATAAAACAGTCTTGACCTTTCCGCTGAAGACTTTATTGGACATTTTTACAATGAATTGTATACTATAAGTAGGTTGTTTATATACTTGTAGGATTCCAAATGAAACATTGGTCGTACAAATTGAGGAACAACTTCTGATAAAGGACTTACGTATACCTCTCACATGACCAATTGGTCTCGAGATCTCGACACAGCGAGATTGGAAGAAGTTCTCGAAGCTTGAACAACTACTGAAAAATAGCACCGCCTTAATTCTCTAACCAAGTTACAAGTTATACATTGATAGTAGCGTTATCTCATAAAATACAACAAAATTGCTTTATCTAGTATTATGTCACTGAAAACACAAAGTAACTATATATCTACAGGATAAAAGCTAATCGTCTAAACTTTTCTTAAGCTTGCTGAGTAGTCCTTGATCCCTATACAACCACACCAAATCTGTCTGTGTCTTCTCTTCCTGACGTAATCCATTTTCAATACACCAAACAAGTAATCTCACCTGAACCGGTTTCAAAACAGGATCTAATTCTCTTGCAGCTAGTAATAACCACATAATCGCCTTTCTGTTCCTTGATTTACCTAAACAAATCAATTTCGATTCAGGCATTTTGTTAGGGTTATGCTCTTCATAATATGATTCTTTCTGTTCTGATCTAGAAACCAAAGATAATGGTTTATCGTAGTTAAAATAGACATACGCAACCCTTTCCATCAGCTTGGCATTGGAACTTGTCCCCAAAAGTCTTGAATCTATCACTTTTTTAAACAATTTCAATGATTCATTAAAATAAATATCGGCCTGCACGGCACTTGTGGAACTATTAGGCATCATAGCTGATGATTGGCCCAGAACAAAAAACAGTTCTGCGATAGTCAAAGTTAACCTAATTGTGTAAGTCTTCAAGTTACATCTCGATAAATATGAGTAATATGCAGAGTCAACCAAAGGAGTGATAACGTCCGTGATTATCTTATTGGTAATACCACCGGTTGAGTTATTATGCAGTGCATTTCTATCCAATGGGTTTAGTTTATTGCTTGCTCCTACAAGGAGAGAAATGATCATGAATTCTTGTAGAGATGATAGATAAGAATACGCTTTATCATTGAGGAAGTCCTTTTTGAGTATTTCATAAGTAGTATAAGAAGTTTTATAATCTCTAAGCATAAAACTCCAGTCTCCCAGCCTTCTTATTATCATTTCTTGAGATGTTGCATTATAATATCCTTCGGCTGAGTTGAAAGATGCTGGAGAAGAAGAAGCCTGTTCTCCTTCATCTTTATCTGTCGAGGATCCACCAAATGAAAAGAATGATGATTTCTTTTGACTAGAAGAAGAGGATGATGCCGCACCCCATTTCTTACTGGCACTAAAAAACCTACCTGTAAAACTCTTCCTTGGGGCAACGACTTCTTCTGTCCATATTCTTATTTTTTTCTCCATATACGGTATCATACCTTTGTAAATTATTTCCTGTAATTGAACAAAAATAACTTCAAACGTATTTTTTGGAATTGTAATGGCATTATTGGTATTGCTCATTCTATTTATTTCATCATCAACTTGGGCATATATTGGAGGAAACAACCTGACACTTTCAACAGCCAGAGAATCATCATTTGGTATATAAATTGGGGTAATCACACTTGTAATTCCCATGGATTTTTTCAATTCTTCCTGCATTTGGAGACCCTTTTGTAGTTCATCAGGACTGTTTTTATCAATGATGATTATCAGCATTACCATTATTGATTCAAGATCAAGCCATGTAGGTAATCTTTGGTTTTTCCACTCTGAGATAATGCTTCTGATTTTCACTATATCATCATTGGATGAAATTAAAAACAGTTGCATGACTGGGTGATTGAAAAATTCAAAAGGGGAGATTGTATTAGATGATATGAGCTTGGTGAGCAGCTTCAAGTAGATTGAATTTTGAAGTAGTATAATATCTAGCATGGTGTCACCGTCAATTGACGAGCTCCTACCGATTTTAGTGAAGTGTTCTTTATCAACTCCGGATCTTTTGATTTTTGCATCAACAAGCTTTATATAGTCATTTAAATAGTTATCAAGTGTGGTCAAGCTGTACAACTCAGTACAAGAGAACTTTTGGGAGGAAAGTATTCCAGAGCTAGACATATTGCCACCTGCTCCGGAACTAGTTCCCAAACTGGCCCTTCTGACTTGCAACAAGGCCTCTTGTTCCTTCAACTGATCTTCAATCGGACCAACAAATCTAAAGCTTAGTCTTTGGGGTGCTGAACCAGGAATTGCTGAAACAACACCGACATCCTGTTCGATTAAGCTTTGTTCAAAATGATTGAGAAAATCTAGAAAATTTGTAAATCCAAACTTGATTGGAACTTCGTTAGATAGATCTGTGGAAATGACGGAGATTTTAGGAGCATAGTTTTGCACGATCAGCTGTTTTGCTATTAGAGATGGAGGGCCTCGGAGATCAGGTTCAAAGACAGCGAAGACTTTTTCATTGTATCGTGATCGTATGCCTGGATATGTGTCTTCAAATTGTGATGTAGTAGCCATTCAGACAGTGAGGTATTGATATTCAAATATTGCTGCTCAGCACTCAGTAGCCATCCAAAATATTTAAATCAATATTGGCGGGCATTGGGGTTGAATCCAGCTTGTTGACACAGACATCACCTATTCCAAATCTATAGTATACCTATCGGTCGATGAAGAGAAGCTCTCTGCTTTGTTTGTTTGTTTATTTGTGCTTTTGCTACCTTAAACCCCCCTGAAAAATGGGAAATCAAAAAATCCCAAACGCGGAGGAGATTAGTTTCTTAACGCAAGTTTCTTATCAACCTTTTCCAAGTTGATTGATTGTACAACTGATAATAACGCATATCAGACCTATTTCTACGGTGTATACTTACGTAGCTGTTATATACGTCAATGCGGTTTAGCTTGTTCACTTTTTATTTTATTTAAAGACTTTCGAACACTTAATTGCAATAGAGAAAAACAATGCCACACGTGTTGAGCACAATTGCTACGACCTTTGGTTGGACGAGCTTTGCTGCTTGGTCTTTAGCTTGTTACCCAACTGTCATATCCAACATTCGATTGAAATCTGTTCAAGGCATCACCATAGACTACATGTTTTTCAACACATCTGGATTTTTTCTATATACACTGTATGCTTGGAACCTTGGATTCAACAGTGTGGTGAGAGAAGAGTTTTTTGAAAGATTTGACAAATATCCATTAGTAAAGCTGAACGATTTATTTTTTGGTGTCCACGCTTTAGTCTTGAACTTATTGTTGATTAGTCAAGCATACTTTTGGGGATTCGAAAAAAACGACAACCAGGTTGTCTCCTTGACTTGCAAATTTGGTTTATCGCTAGTTCTTCTCTACATGGTGATTTTCAGTTGGCTAATCATAAAAAAGGATGGAGGTTCATTAGGATTACAATGGTTAGACTTATTAACCACTTTAGGGCTAATCAAGGTTGGTATGAGTGTTTGCAAGAATTTACCACAAATAATATACAACTACAACAGAAAATCGACCCATGGATGGCCTATCATGATGATCTGGTTCGACTTTGCCGGAGCACTCATGTCCCTTTCTCAACTATGTATAGATGCCAAACTAGCAGGAAATGTAATGTCCATCTTCAATAATCCACCTAAGTTGTTTTTATGTTTCGAAGTGGCATTTGTTGATATAATATTTTTTGCTCAGCATTACTTCCTTTATTTCGAAAATGATGAAAGATTTAAAAAAAATTTGCAACATGGCAAATTCAATATAGTTAGTAGCTATGGCGCTTCTATCGATGAAGAACAACATTTCATTGAAGAACATTCACATGATCATGATCATGAAAACCATTCAGTTGGCCATTGCCATGCTAACCCCTCTGATAAGGGTGAGTTGCAGAGATTGCTTGTTGAATGAACGACACAGAAAATGCATCACCATATACACATCATTTTATCTACTTACTTTATACACCTTAAAATATGATATTTACATCGAACAGCAGATACTCTGAAGTAAACGAATGATTTTTTTGTTGTAAATCTGTAACCTCTAACAAATTTTACAAGATAATTTTTGAGAATATTTTCACGTGACATTACACCATTGTTACACTGCCTTAAATTTTTGACTTCAACAACCGGAGAAATCACTCCATAGATGGAACTGAAAAGTCACTCCATTGATAGAACTGAAAAATCAAATAAATCTGATACCATTTCTCGATATAACTCATTATCTTAAAGCAAAATAGATATTGAAAACTCAAACAAACAACAATTATTATTCATCATAACAATTTAGAGTCTGAAAATGATGAGAAGGTTTTTTTCAACAGCAATGAAACCAAGGCAATCATCGTCTTACCAGGCCTCATTTAAACCTTTAACTTCTAAAATAGGATTTCAAGGAACAGTCGGTAACACTCCATTGATCAAGCTTAAGAATCTGAGTAAGCAACTCAACCGTAACATTTACGGTAAAGCTGAATGGATGAACCCAGGTGGTTCCGTGAAAGACCGTGCAGCATTATTCTTCATTGAGGAAGCTGAACGTAAAGGCTTACTTACTCCAGGTGGAACGATTGTCGAAGGAACAGCTGGTAATACTGGTATAGGTCTTGCCCATATGGCTCGTGCAAAAGGTTACAATGTTGTGGTTTATTTGCCTGATACTCAGGCTCCAGCCAAGATTCAAACTTTAAAAGTGTTAGGTTGTGAAGTTTTCCCTGTTCCTGTTGTTGGCTATGATAACCCTGAGAATTTCAACCACTTAGCAAAAAGACATGCAGAAAGCCTAGATAATGCTTATTGGACTAATCAATTTGACAACTTAGACAACAGAGAGGCACATTTCAGAAGTACTGGTCCGGAAATATATGAACAATTGAACGGAAAAATTGATGCATTCACTTGTTCTATGGGCACTGGTGGAACTTGGGGAGGCACCACAAGATACCTAAAAACAAAAAACCCAACTATTAAGAGTTTTATTGCTGAACCTCCAGGATCTTGTGTTTACACATACATCAAATCTGGCGGTAAATCACTAGAACAAATTGGTACTTCATTCACCGAAGGTATCGGTCAAGGTAGAATTACAAATAACGTTGCTCAAGATATTGAGTTGGCCGATGATGCATTCTTAATCCCAGATAAAGATTCAATTCTCATGCTATACAGATTGTTAGACGAAGAAGGAATTTATGTTGGCAGTTCATCAGCTGTCAATGTTGCTTCTGCCGTTAGAGTTGCTAAAATGTTACCTGAAGGTTCCAACGTTGTCACTATTTTCTGTGATTCTGCTCACAAATACTCTGACAGATTATTTAGCAAATCTTGGTTGAAATCAAAGGGTATTTATGATTTCATTACTGATGATCTTAAAAAATATGCAACTTTAGATTAAAAGAGAAAAAAAAACATACTTAGATGTATACCAACTCTCTCTCTCTTATGTATCTAAATGAAAAAATTAGAGATGATATAAATTAAGATGTTGATGTATATTATGTGTAATATGTATCTAAGCTCCGTAAAGTATCAATGGTAATTTTTCGGAATAGATATAATTTTTATAGTCCGAAGAGTTCTAAACAAAAACGCCATAAACGCAAGTACACTCAACGTAATCCAAAACCTTCACTACATTCAATTGCCATTCTTAGTTTAGCAATAAAAACTTCCCGTGACTTGTATTCAAATAAACACAATTCATTGAAGCATGTATGAGCAATAGGTAGCCTCGTAATATCATTATGTTCTATTCTGGTAATCTTCAAGTGCATAGACGGCAATCCAGTAGCAGGAAGTCTATCCGATCCGGTGACAAAAAGCAACAATTTTCTTTGGTCTTTGATACTCAAATCTTCGAAAAACTCCCAGAGCCATTGAATCAATGAATCAGTAGGTTTGAACCCATTATATTTGGTGACTGATCTCAAAATATTAATATCCATTTTCTGGTTGTTGTTATCATCTCCAATCAATATCAGTTCAATTTCTTCAGGAGTAAATAGGGATAAAGCGTTACCCCCAATCACATTGTGGAAACCATTCGAGAATGATTTGAAAGGCTGTTCAACTAGAACATCCAAAAAATGCGAGCAATAGGCTTCAATATAAGTGTGTTTATTTTCATCAGTGACTTTGATATCAGATCCGTTCTCAATCAATTCAACAGTCTTCAAGTCTCCAAAAATATCCTTATAAGTGACTTCAAAGTAAAGGCCCAAACTTTCAACACCTCTCATTTTCGTAAGTCTCTTTAAACCATGCCCAGTCTCAGGATTTAACCCTATAAAATCGTTTAAGGTTGGTTTTTTGTGCATTAATTTTTTGAATAACGCTTTGGGCAATCTTAAATCCAAGATGGTTGAGTTATAAATAGCCAAACCAAGCACAACACCAACAAGGTAATACAATTCTGAATTGTCTAATGGAGAAACAGCAAAGTAACCCATATGAGATTCCTCATTATACGAAAACAAACCTTTCTCAGGATGAAATAAATCTCGTGTTAACAACAAAAACCATTCTTTTTTCAAACCACCAGCATCAATACCGGGTTCATCCACAAACTCAATTCTTAGCAATTTTTTAAAATCAGATTGATGTGATTTTATAACACGTAACGAATCCATAGTGATGCTACTACGCCTGACTCTAATCTTGAAATAAACGTCAAAAGGAATTTTCTTATTCAATGATTGGATAAATGCTTCCTCTGCTTTTCTTTCCATGGTACGCTTTGCTTCATGTTCTAAAATAGATATTTTTGCCGCCAAAGAAAGTAAAAATGGGAATTGACAGAATGTGAATGATGATTTTTTCATGGTACCGTTTGCAGCTACTACTCCTAAATAGGTAGCTTTGGATTCTGCTTGTATATATCCAATAACTGATTGTAACGAGTCTTCAGGATTATTAGAGGAACCTTGAGCTCTTTTAGAAGAACAATTGAATTGCCATGCATCAAAATCCTGTTTCACATTAATGTAATCTGCCAAGTTGTTATAGAAGATTGCATCATTGATTTTCTTATTCTTTTTTGCCATAAATAAAAGTGATGCTAATCTTCCTGCTGTTCTCAAATGCCAATCATCCCCGTATTGTTGTAATTTGATCTTAATATCGTGCTCTTTCTTCTTTTCAGACTTGAAAAATAACGACCCATTAGCAGCTCCTTGTCCATTGACTCTTCTTCCTCCGCACGAAATATACAATGGCATTCCTATAGAGAGGCCAAAGTTAGAGCTTTGTGATGTTGGTCTAATAAAATTTGCATTTAGAGTTTCTTTATAATTGATGTCATCGCTAACATTGTTGTTTGACATATAAGCCCCTGGCTGAATGACAGAGTTGTATAACTCGTAATTTATACATCTTGTTAATTGAAATGTAATGTATAAATTGATGGAATCAACTTTCTTAATGAATTCACTGTCAGGTAATCTAGACCACCAATGTGTTAAATATCTAGTTGTTTGTTTATCAGCGTAGGAGAGTAATCCGATCACTCGCTTGGCAACCTCATAACATAATGTTTTGAGCTCTGGTGGCACAACTGGAGATGATCCCGCTGTAGAATTTCCACTTATTAAAGAGTCTGATAATAATGGGATCTCTAGTAAGATGAGAAGCCAAATAATTGATGATGGGTCTTTTAGTACAGGCGGATGTCTTAGAAGGTGCAAAGCCCCCAAAAAAGCTTTGAAAATAGGCCTTTTAGTTGGAAGTTCCATTAAAATAGCATAGAATTTCTTTAAATGCATAATATTTAGGTTTGGAGAGTGATAGTTGACTTCCCTATTATCTTCAAGTTTGAATGAGTTATTAAGAGATTCAAAGGAGGAGAATGCTCGGTATAAGTAGTCTTCTAATGGCTTGAAAATGACATGCAGATTATTGTTATTTGGGCCTTGATCATCGATTTCACTTTTACACTCCGATATAACTCTTTTCAATGCATTATATGATAATGGAAAGTTATTCTCCTGTTCCAATCCAGGTGGTATTAATAGAGGAACTTCTTTAACTGTGATATTAGTATGACAAACCAAACACCGCACTCTACTAACCTGACTAGGGTATTTGATCAATGTTCCACAACATTGACAAGATCCCAATACATTCTCTATTTGCTGCTGCTGCTTTGGTGTGTTGACTGGTGAAGAAATTCCAGACAAATGAGTCTTTGAATCTGATTGAGGTAACGATTGAATTGGAGTGGAACCCAATAGGGATGCATCTGAATTGGATCTCTGAGGAAGTTGATCTAAAATTGGAATATACGGAGTATCACCTGAAGTTTGTAGTACATCCCTCGAGATGGGAGGCAATAGATTAGATTCCACACCTTCAGCGTTCTGTGAATTTCTATTTGTTGATTGATTGCCAGAAGATTGTCGGAAGAGTAATTTTGAAAACCACGTAGCAGTTGATTCTTGATGAGGTGATGATTGACCTGTATTCGTAGTCATTTTTCAATATATCTGCTCGAATTAATTCAATCGTATCAAGTAAAGGTTTCTGTGAGGGTAAACTATATCAACGAAGCACTCACGGATTTATGATAATGAAACGATATGAGCCTAATGCAGCGATAGGGGAGTATTTCTATCGAACAACAAATCAACAACTGTATGCAAGATTAAACAAACTTTACCGACACACGGCCAATTATTGAGCTATATCAATTCGTAAATTTAAACCTCTTTGAAATTAGTGGAACTGGAAAAGAAAGTCGAAACAAGTTGGACAGGTGATTCAAAAAGAATCCAGACTCTTTTGTTTAGATTTTCTATTATTAAATAGATTTTATTTTGGACTAATCGTAGAAGGGTATGCTGAACTGGAACAGATACCTTCAAAATAACAATCTTTCTCAGGAATAGTCGGACAGAATTCACGTTTGAAGTACTTAAAATAAATCATCTCGGTTGAAAACCAGGAAATGGGGTTCCCCATTAAACTCTGTGTATATGATGATCCAAGGCTTAAAATAGGGGAATCTGCTTAGTTTTTGAGCCGTTTCTTGCCCTTATCGTCCCAACGCCACCAATACAAATAATAGTCGCGTCTATTGGGTCGAAACAGATAACTTTTTCAGGAAATTGTGAATTACAGAACGGATTTGTCAACAACACACAGTCAGCCAGACAGGTGAAGACCGCAGATTGTTGTGTGAGTGCCATGTTGAATATATATTACAACTAATACTTCCTTCCATCTCCGGTCTTTATAACACCACCTTCATTTCCTTTCGTTATCTTTCTTATTATTTATTAGTTATATACTTTACATCACAATGGGTTTAAACAATCCTGTTCCAAGATCATTGAAAAGCGAGTGCAAGTAAGTATCTTATCACTACAAGTGGGACTCGTTTCAGTCCATATTAACATCGTTTACCGACGAACTTTATTTTTCAATTTGTTCACATACAATCACAATCACAATCACAAATGAAATGCAAGCACGTGAATAGTAATGTTCTTTTTATTTTTTAGGCACTAATTCAACTTACCTTTTCAAACCAAATAGTACACCATTTCAACTAACTCTAGAGTCAGCTTTTATTATCGAGTATTGAGTGATTCTATTTCCAGGTGTACTTCCATCAGCATGATGAAAATCTATCGGATTGCGTTTTCACAACGATTCTGACCTGTTACGATTCATTCCGAACATCAAACAGATGAATAAATCGTTAACTTGCTCCTTCGTCGATTATTATGGGTCGCTCAAACAAAAAAAAATCTGCCGATGCTCGGTCTGTCCATTTGATTCTACAATTTCGAATAGAATACGTTTATCCATCTATCGGATATTTTAATGTTTTGAATATACAGTCGAACTATAAAGATGCAATTAAAAGTTTAGCTTTTATAGACAAAATACTAACATACCGCTTAATTCTTATTTCCAAACAGAAAGGCCGCTAAAGTTCTAGCTTCGTTTGTCAAACCAAATCAAGTTTTGGGTGCCGACGAAGTTATTCCACATAAAGTTTTATTGAATGCCAAAGGATTGGCCATTATAACAGTCTTAAAAGCTGGTTTCCTTTTTTCTGGTAGAGCAGGTTCTGGTGTTGTTGTCGCCAGATTACCAGATGGTTCTTGGTCGCCTCCTTCTGCTATTATCACTGCCGGTGCCGGTGTTGGTGGTCAAATTGGTGCTGAAATCACTGATTTTGTTTTCATTTTGAACACAGATGCTGCTGTTGAATCATTTGCTCAATACGGTTCTGTTACTTTAGGTGGTAATGTTTCGGTTGCTGCCGGTCCATTGGGTCGTAATGCCGAAGTTGGTGGTACTGCTTCTTTCAAAAATGTTGCACCAGTATTTTCATATTCAAAGACAAAAGGTTTATTTGCCGGTGTCTCTGTTGAAGGCTCAGTCCTTGTTGAAAGAAGAGAAACCAATAGAAAGTTTTACGGTGATAACTGTAAAGCTAGACAAATTTTAAAAGGTCAAGTTGCTACACCACCAGCTTGTGACGCTTTACTAAGAATTTTGAACAGTAAAGCATTCAGTAATGTTAATACTAACGGTGAATACTACTCAGATGATGAAAACTATTATGATGATGTTCCATCTCAGTTCTCTGACGACTCGTCACAATTCTCTAGAAGAAACTCCAAAAAGAGCAGCTCTAGACGAAACCAAAATTATGATGATGATTATTCCGACGACGAATCTCCTCAGGCATACTACAATAAAACCCCTGATAAGAAGAAACCAACTTCTTGGGAAGATGATGTTTACGATAGAGATTCATCATCAAGAAACAAAACATCAAGCAATGGAAATGGTGGATATAGACCTAGAACCGAAAAGCCAGATTTCGGTGGCAATGGTTCTTCTTCTTCTGCTAGACAAAGCTCTGCATCTTCTAGAAACAAGGCTATAGCTCTATACTCATTTGCTGGTGAACAGTCCGGTGATTTGGGATTCAAGAAAGGTGATGTCATTACCATTATTCAAAAATCGGATTCATCAGACGATTGGTGGACTGGTAGACTTGGTCATAATGAAGGTATTTTCCCTGCGAACTATGTCGAATTGGTTTAAACTTTAGACTTGGTTTCTTTTGACTTACTTTTGTTTTAAAGATTTTTTGTTAATGTATATAATTGGTACTATATTTGGTTTCTCTAGAGTTTGAATGACAGTAGAAAGGTTTGCACTTTTGCTGAATTCTATTTCTAACATTGTTTCTGTTCATGCTCATCTTCGTGTGTTCGTGTTTATGTTTTACTTTTTTTTTTGGTTTTTTGTTTCGTTGATATAAGATTCATCTTTATTTATACCAAATTTCTTATTGCTTATTTTTGTTTATGTATGTTTACTCGTTGTACATACTAAGATCCTGAGAATGGTAGCGCAAACGATGCAAAACTTTAAAATTCCCTTTTGTTCTCGAGTTTGCGGCGGCGCCAAAGAGATGTTAAGAATCCGTCCAGTTGATGAAAGTCCTTGTATTGACAAAAAGCTATCCGAGTTCATAACTTTGAATACTTACTCTTTTGTCTTTTGATTCTTCTTATATCTGTTTTAAAAAGTATTAAAAGATCCTTGAATTATAACAAAGACTAACAGCAACACCAAAGCTACGCTGACATATACCACAAACTTTTTTACCTCATTTTAGTCGATCCCTTTTCTTTTTGATTCTATTGTTTTGTTCAATTAAATTTATCCCATCCTAATCAATTTTTCTCTGTTTTTTTTTTCTAATTATGGACGAATATCGTGGGTTTTCAGGTAGTTTACGCTACATCAAATCTAAGTTATCCAACAGAGATAATACTCCTACAACAATTTCACCCCCAATTGGAAGTTCAACTGACCAGCCAACTTCAAGATCATCAAAGGAAAATATTTCAACTAGTGACACAACAAGTACAAATACTAAACTTGCTTTG
The DNA here is from genome assembly GCA_030557545.1 of Ogataea salicorniae. Classification (NCBI taxonomy): domain Eukaryota; kingdom Fungi; phylum Ascomycota; class Pichiomycetes; order Pichiales; family Pichiaceae; genus Ogataea; species Ogataea salicorniae. The sequence continues at coordinate 27,791 of JAKTPI010000106.1, forward strand.
CCAAGCTCCAATAAAACCACGCTCAACACAAGCCCAATAAAAAAGGAGACAGGGTCTTATTTTCAAGTTCAATATGCTGCTAGAAGAAGAAAGTCATTGTTCAGTTTAAGAATTGAAAAAGACAAAACCAAAGAACAGTCTAAAGTAGTACCAAACAATGGTACTGAATTTAACAGCTTTAGTTCAGTTATATTAAAAGATGATCAATTTTCAACCATACCAAAAATTGACTGTATTGAAAACTATCCTGCCAGTCCTTTCTTCTCAACTGGAATGGATCTTGACAATCAAAAAGTAATTAATTCTTTTGGCAACGGCGATGACAAGGCTTTGGAGGGTATTTGTATTCAAAAACAAGAAAATGTTAATCCTGTTGAAAACTCTACAAAAGGTATCAATGAATGTCCAGCAAGTGAAGAAGTTACTAATGTTGAAGATAAAAAAGAAAATGAAATGTATTTTAATAGCGCCCATAATACTAGTGCTACTGCATTATCTGAAAAGCAAATCCATATCACACCAAAAGAAAGCATTAACAATATTATTGAAACAGTTGATAGTGAGACTTCAGATAGTAGACATGGATCGGAATCTAGTGCTGAGATTGTTACAGTTTCAAAAATGGAAATGACTTCAGGTGATTCTTCCTCAGGACCAAAAAATGAACCCAGATCTCCAGGATTCTCTGATTCATCAAATCTGTTTTTTTCTTTGTTTGTTGGTGATATTGATAAAAACGTTACGGAGTTGTCGCTTAGAGAGTTATTTAAGGATTTCAACGGGTTAAGTTCCGTTAAAATTCCACTCAATTGTCATAATGGAGAGTCTTTAGGATACGGATATGTTAATTTTGCTACTAAAGAACAAGCTGACATTGCGATGGAAGCTTTGAATTATACCAAACTTTTGAATAAGGAAATTAGAATTATGCCTTCATTAAGAGACAAAACTCAAAGAGAGAGAATTGGCGCTAATATATTTTTATCCAACTTACCGGATGGCATTACAACAAGGTTAATATACGACAAGTTCAAAAAGTTTGGTACAATTTTGTCTTGCAAGTACAACGTTGAAAAACAATACGCATTTATTCATTTTGAGTCTAAAGATGTAGCCTATCAAGTTGTTAAGAAAACAAACCACACATTAATGAATGGTAAACTCATTTATGCAGGTGTCCATATTCTAAAGAAAGATAGAGAGCTTTTTGGTACAGCCAAAACCAGACAACCATCTGAAATGGAGTCTAAGGTTGAATTTAGAACTGATATCTCAAAAGTCCCAATGTATATTCCTTCAAATTCTGTTGATGCAACAGTGAACACCGATAATTTAAAGTCATCATCAAAAACTGTTAACGAGCCTGGATCGCCAACCTTAAACTCTGATACCAAAAGTATTATTTCTGAGGAAAAAAGTACTGAATCTGAAATAAGCACTCAGTTCTCCATTTTTGTTAGAAATTTACCACTTAATATTGAACACTCTGTTATTGAAAACTTAGTTTCCCCATATGGAAAAGTTGCTTCTGTATTATCTAGAAAAGTTCCTAAGAGAAATGGTACGTGGGCACTTGTCACCTTAACAAATCAGAGATCTGTTGATATGGCTATCTCGAAGTTGAACCTGGTTGAAATTAATGGTCATCAACTATTTGTCACTCGAGCAATACCTAAAGAACAAAAGAATTACTATACAGCCAAGTTTGACCCTACACCAAAATACAAACTAAAGATTTTAATTACTGGTTTGAATATTAATACCCACAAAGCTAAATTTGAGGAGTGGTGTTTGAAGTTTGGAACAATCAAAAGCATTGAATTATATGGAACATATCCTACTTATTCCAAGAAAAATGATTTTACTGCTTATGGTTATGTTGAAATGATGAGTGACTCTGACACCGATAAGCTTATGGAAAGTTTAAAGTTGATGGGAATTTACTGCTTCAAAGTCAAGGTTGAAATACCTAAGAAAACCTTTGAACCATCCCAGTTCAAAGGTTTATCTCCTTCTTCCGAAAACTTATCCCCAAGTCCAATGTCTTATGTCGACCCATCAAAAATGTTCCAGTTGGCTGTTTTCAATAAAGCTGTGGAGTCAGATAAGTTGGTTGTTAAGAGAAGATTGACAAATGGTAAGTCAAGGCAACCAAGCTGCGCCATAGACGAGACCCGAAAAAACATTGAAGAGGTTATTGGTGATATTGCCACTAAACTTTTGGGAACATATATAATGCCGACTTCAAAGAACATGAAGCTTACTAAACCTAAGATTGGTTCTTTGACTGATCATATTATCAAGTTCTTTTGGTCTAGTAGGGCTGAGTCTCTTTGGAAATTCATGGAATCTAACGTTATTCTTGATGGAAAATACAATCAGCATCCGTTATTAGAAACTCAGATTATTCAGAGTGCAAATTATCTAGGTATTATTCCTAAAGTATAATTTTGATTTCATTCAATCTCCAACCATTTTTTTTTGCTAACTAGATAAGAAACTTTTGGCCATATGAATTGTTCTATTATATCATCTTTTTTTTTACAATTTTAGTTTGCATAACTTTTTTTATAGCGTTTAGCATACATATATACCTTATATGATTCTACTTTGATGATTTATTTTTATTATTTATACAACAATCAATATATATATACAAAACTTGATACAAAACTTGATACAAAAAGAGTTTATACTGAATGGTGGACCTCGAGAATAAATAATCAGGGCTCTTTCTTCTCATGTTAAGAAACATTCATCCACAAAATGCTTGACAACCTGTTTACCCTCTTGAAAAGATTCCTCACTATCTAAATGTCTAACAATAGCAGCAGCATGTGTTGCATTTGTTTTAGTTATATAAATTGGGAACTTCAACCAAGGCAATTGATTCAAATTGTTAATTATAATTTTTTGTTGTTGGGACAATGAAAGTTTGAAAGGAGTTAAAAGGTTGATGTAATTTTCAATCTCTGATCTATCGGATATTGAATCTGGGGGATTGTCAATGTTAAATTTACCTAATTTGTTTAACGTTGTAGTTAATGAATGTTGATGATTTGATTCAAAGCCTTCGTCCAATGCCTCGTTGTCATTAACACCTTCATCGTTATTATTATTATTATATGATGTTTTTGGAATATCTTGTAATTTATTACCATTATTATTCGCATCTGTTGAGGAAAGTTCATGATGATTGAAAAAAATTGATGATGAATCAGTATTATCCTTCGAAGACGTTATTGCATCAAAGACGGATTCAATGACTCTGTCACCTTGATCTTGTAAAGTTATTTCCAATTTGTTTAGTTCATTAATGTAAGTTTCGCTTAACTTTCTTGTGATTTGTGGTCTTTCTGATAGTTCGATATTGAGCTTGCTACTAAAGCTAGCAGGTGCTGCTGCTGCTGCTGATGACGATGATGATGATGATGCTGTTTTTGGTAAAATCTGAGGTTCTTGTTTATTTGAAGAATAGTTCACTTTATATAATTCTAAATGATTGATTTTAGAAGATTCGTTGAAGATTCTATAAGTAGACTGTGCAACTTGAAGACCATTATGTAAGATAAACCAAGACACCCACATTGGTAAATAAACACCAAATTTCAAAATTACTGAGACCCATTTGAACTTTCTAGTCAAAAAGTTTGTGATTTTGTAAAAAATGGATGATGAGTCAGCAGGTGGAGCAGTGTTATTTGCATTATCAGTCGGTAAATCTTCGTTGAACATTTGGTTTAATCCGCCTGATTTTGAACCATCATTACTTGTTGATGTTGATGTTGATGTTGTTGTTGAATAATCAACCAATCCTGTGAAGGTAATTGGTTTTTCAACATCTAAAACTACATTCTCATAACCTAATACAAAACTTAATTGAAACTTAGCACCGTTTTCAAATTTGATGTAGCCTTCAGCATCAATTTTAACTTTTGGGTTTTTATCTAAAATCTCAAATGGATTAATGAAACTAATTCCTGAACTCCACCATGATGTTCTAATATCCGAACGAACATTTGAATACAAGGAAATTCTTTTGAAACTTGATAATGCTTGATAAAAAATTGAATTTGGTAATGTCATCAAGGTTAGTAATGGTAGCTTTTCATTGCCTGTTGAATCCTTCAAAAATAGTTGTCTTCCAGAAGAACCTAATAAGAATGGGACAACTTGATTGAACAATCTAATTGCAATGGAATTTCCAGGTGTTAGAACACCAACATGTGGTGAGCAGAAGGTGGTAAAGTTGAACGGCTTAATCGGTCCATTGGTTGGAAACAATTTAGCAGAAAAGTAACCTTTTAAGTATAAAACACCCAAGGCATATCTAGCAAACAAACCACCTAATGAGTAACCAATAAATGAAAATTTGGTTATTTGACAACCAGGGGATGATTCTATAATTGATTTTGTAAACTGAATGATTTCTTCAGCAACTCTTGTACCACAAAGATCAACACCATCATAAGTTTTAAATCTTTCGTTTGATTCGGTTTTATAAATGATCAGCTTTTCATTGATGTTAGTATAATTGGAATCGTCAGAAGATGGAGCGTTTAAACTATAGGAAGTTTGTAATTGAGATTCAATGTAGTTGAAATGATCCGAAACTCCCCATAAACCGTGACAGAGAACAACTAAATGAACAGATTGAACCATAAAGAGGAAATAAATAAGTAGTCAAGAGATTAATCAATAACAGAAAGATTAGTGGTTGTTGGTATATTAAATGAAAGATTGATAGATTACTAGTGAGTGTATTTGTTGTGACAATTTAATGAATGATAAATAAATATTAAAATGGAAAGGAGAAACGATAAACATGAACAGGTCCAGTAACAACAGCTGCTTGTTTGAACTAAACTTTTGAGGTGCTAGAAAATTCGGCTATAATTGGAGAGATCCTTTTCCGCACAGCCACATTTGATTATCAGTAAGTTTTGGTTTACAACGAATCAGAATTTACGGCATACAATATACCCTCTATTGAAACAATACTTAAATTATTTGGTAAAACATGTGTTTATATTTTTAGATGGTTATATTGGTATTTGTATAAGAAACGTGGACAGTTGGACAGGACCGAACAGGGTTGTTGATGAAGGATGGAAGTATATATCTTATCTAATCTAAGATGTAGAGGGAATTTGTTCCGATAACAAAATCAAAATATTGATTATGGTCGTGAGAAAGCTAAAATATGAAAATATAAAAAAAAAACTGATTATGTCATTAATTTTATAATATTCTGATTTTGTGTATCGCACGCAACTCATGAATTCATGTTCAAAAATCGACAATTTTAATCGTGTATGATAAAACTTTTCAACTGTTGATTGATTAGAGAGAGCTCTCTAGTAAATGGCAGGCTAGTATTGATATACCTTGGCCAAATAGCAATACAAGTGGAAATTTTATTTTTTTGTTTTCAAAGCATTACCAGTAAAGGTTGTGTTAAGTTCAACAACAAACGGAAAAGAAAGAAAGAAAAAATACCCATCGTAAAGAAAGACACCATTGCATATCATATACAACAAACATGTTTTCAAGAGCAGGTAATCAAATAACCAAGATCAAGAGTCAACCTTCACAGCTTATAAGAACTTACGCAGGTGGACGTCCTGAAGTTAAGGCTGCTTTACCACAAAGACCATCTAAAGTTATTAGAACGGGTAAAGCTCGTCCAGCTATCTATCATAAATTTAATGCATACATCGAACTATCTGATGGTTCTGTTATAAAAAGAAGAACTCAATACCCTAAGGATGAAATTAGAATGATTACAGATCAAAGAAACAATCCATTATGGAACAGCTCTAAACCTGATGTGTCATTATTAGATGCTGAAGCAAAGGGTAAATTAAACAAGTTCAATATCAAATTTGCACAATTCGAACAATCTGGTAAAACCGAGGCACAAATTTTGGCTGAAAAGGAGAAAGCTGAAAAGGAAAGAAAATTACGTTTGGAAACGGGTTTCGCTGCTAAGAATTCTGAAGAAGAGGTTTCTGATGATTACTTGGATATTCTTGGAAGTAACTATGTTGAAAAGAAGTTGGCTGGGAATTTGGCACAAAAGGATAAGGGTAAGAAGAGACGTTGATATTCTGCCGTATAGTTAATCAAAGAATTGCTTTGTTTTGTGATTTAGCTTTATATATAGAGAGAAAAAAAATTACACTGTGTATATATTACAAATAGAGAAATTAAATTTTCATTATTGGATTAACCTAGCAAAGTAGTCATGAGTAGCATTAATATACAGGTAAGAAAAGGAAACACAAAGCAATATTTTTACATACACTTGCAAACAACCGAACTGAAAAAACAACTGAATCGCATAGCTTTCTTGTGTCACTTTCTAGGTTTCTTCTTACCTGTAACATCATAACAGGAAGTCCCATCGGTAAATTTATAATTCAAGTCGTTAAGCATCTTGAAAACACTGTTTTTAATTTTTGCGATCCCACCACCACTATGTAAACCTCTTCCTGTAATAATTTTAAATGGTTTTTTATATAGTGCAACTGTAATATCCATATTATCAGAATATTCTTCTCTCTGTCTCATTTCATCGTCCCACCAAACTTTTAATGCTTCTTCTGCACATATTAATGCATTTTCAACTGTTAAACTGTGTAAATCAGCTACATTGTCTCTAGCTGCTCTATATAGCAACAAACCGATTTGTTTCTCTTGGTGGTCTTCTATCTTGTTTATTGCGGAATTTGCTTTCATATTAGCTCGTTCGGAATAAACGCCTTTAACTTCTTTATTTTTGTAGCTTATTGCTTGGTTTTTCAGTGACTTTGATTCAACAAACAATTGTTTAGCTGATATGCCTGCTTCTTTTGCCGCTATTCTCTTTGTTCTGAATACTGTAAATGGTTCTTCTCTTGTACCTGGTTCAACTATTGGATCCTCATCTAACTTAGGTATGGAATTATCTCCAGTAAATTTCAACTGGGGATTTAGTTTAGATGTAGCAATGGATTTATCAGCAACCAGTCTAGATGCAACTTCAACCACTTTAAGTGAATTTCCTTTGAAAAACTTCATTGCAGATTTATAAAACTTATCGTCAAGTTTCTGTAATGATGTATTTACCCTTTTAATCTCCGCTAATTCTTTAACCGCCAAGGACTTTGGATCGTATACGTAATCTCCAAACGGTTCTAAATCTTCACTTTGTGCTATAGCTGCATAACTAACAGTTGTTTCCGGTATTTTTGGAAGCAAGTGTTCCGAAAAATATGCAGATGACTCTGGATATGATAAATGAGTCATTGATTGGCTTCTTGTTTCTGATATTATTTGGTCTTGATATGGTTTATATGTTTTGATCATATCATAAAGAGTATGATTTACATTCTTTCTGTTTTCAAGGTAGTATGATTTAACAGTTTCTTCTTTTGATCTACAAAGATCTAAAATCTCTAGTATTTGATCGATATCATCCAACATCTCTGCCAAGTTTGACATAATAGTATCGTCACTTATATCATCTGAAGAAGAAAAGGATGAGGTAGGGGCGATAGGTACGCTATTGAGCTTCCTTTTAGGTCTAGAGGTCATATTGTTGCCTATAGATATAGGTTTCAAAACTTCATCCTTCTTACCTTTGACTGGCAAAAATTTACCTTCATCTTCTTTGTATTTTTGGTCTTCAACTTTTTCCTTTGATATGATGTCATAATTCAGTAAATGTTCCGAAGCTCTTTCTATATCTCCATTGGTTTCATTTAATGCACTGGAAATTGTATTCAGCGGTACATCAGGAAATATCTCTGACATTAAAAAGGTTTGTGGGTGTAAGCATGTTTCATCTTGAAGGGATACCTCGCCGAAAACTTGAATTAGTTGGTTTGTCATTGTCTGTTTGTTATGTTTTGGAACATGAATTTTATATGGGGTCTGACACTTTATCAGCAGTAGATATATTCTAGTTCTTAAAAAAAATTCAAAGCAGTAGGCTATCTGTTTACCATGAAGTGATTATATTTTTTTTTGAATAAGTGAGTGGACTGTTTCACAGTTTCAAAGGAAATCATTAAACTATATGAGTAATTGTTATCTATCTTTTAAAAGTAATATTTTGAAATTTTTTGAAAAATTGAAAGCAAAAACAACATTTGACCGTACACAGCCCTGTTTTACCACCATCGTCCAGTTTCGTATAATGGTACATACGTAGTAACGGAGATATGAGCAAGAGGTTCACCCTGTTTGTATATAGTTACCTATGTATTTTAAGAAAGGATGATATATAATCATTAAATTAATTTTAAAACTGGTGGTATGCTATCTATGGTATAGAATATAGAAAATAAAAAAATTAGAATGAGATACGCTTGTAATAGGGGCATTTCAGTCTCCCCTTTCTCTACCTATTTATCATTGCTGTGGATAACTCGATTCAAACCGATTAGTGATAATCATCAATATTTATTGATCAATTATATGCATATTTAATATATATATATATATATCATAACTTAAGGATGCGTTTAATAAGTTGTCTCAGGAAAGAAAAAAACCAAATCACCAACACCGTTGAAAACAGCCAACGCGATGTTTTTGCCGGGTCTTTTTTTTTCTCTCGGTCCTCTTCCCCCGCCCGCTTAGTAAAACCAAAAAAAAAAAAAAATATACAAAACATCGTCAGTTCCAACGCAATCGAAAAAATTCAAAATTCAAATTTAAGAAATCCTTTGTTCACTTCGTCGTTTCGGCACTCCACGAATCAGCACATACCCATATCAATATCTCTATATTTACATCTCTCATTTAGACTTATATCGTCCATCTTATATCGTCCACCTTTGAGACACCAAACTCAGATATACTTCCTGTTTAAATATTCCGTTATTACAGAAACTCACATCATCCCACCTATCCATCCGGCTTATATATCGCCTTTGATTTGCTCACCACAAGACTTTTCTAATAATTCAACTAAATCCGTGAAACGGAACCATCTTATCGCTCTCATTCATAATAATAGAATTCAAATTGGTTAATTTTCATTAATAAAGCATTCTTGATCAATTGGCTCCCTTCTAATAAAACAAATTTTATAATATCCTGATACCTATATTTGATTAGTAATGAGTGAACCAGCACAACAAAACGAGACGACTCCATTTACCGCAGAGCGTTTGCAATCGTTACAGGAAAGAGGAATCAGTGTGAATGAAGGGCGACTTAGGCTCCCAGCAGTGGTTATTCAACACATTGATGGAACCAGACAAAATCTAATAATTGAGGTCGGTTCTCCTCGTACTAATAATCCATTGTCATCGATCAGAACTGCAATGGCAAACGCCTATAGGGATACCAACAGTGAAGCATCTCCATTTGAAACATCCCCTAGATCAACCACAGACCCCCATATTCCTGCAACTCAAAATAATCCATCGTCAACTACTGAAGCACCTCAAAGAGGAGGTATTAGAGGTATTGACTACCCAGCGTTTGATGTCTCTAGAGAAGGTGTCTATAGGGAGCATTCAGTCTCAAACGACTTACTAGATAGTTTAATTTCACCAATATATAGAAGTTTGGAAGAAAGAAGAAGAACATCTGCACTTACAACGGTGGCCGGTGAAGGAAGGGATAACTCTAGCCCTGATAATAACGAAAATACGACTAACGTCAGCAACGAAACCACTTCTGCCACTACTGACCTCCCGGAAATAGCGACAGCTTCGTCCAATATTCCATCTGATACCACAACACCAACTACTACTACAACAACAACAACCAGAACCACAACTCCTGTTGCCCCTGCTGCTGCTACTACTCCTACTACAACTACTAATTCAACAATAAGGAACCCTCTCGCTATTGGAAACAGTTCCATGTTTGGAGGTTTATTCAACGGTGGCACCAATTCCGAACCTTCAAGAAATATCATATTAACTGTCAACTATATTTATGGACAACCGAATGTACAAACTACCGACGATAACAATGTAAATGGTCTTTCAGGTTCTTTGATTCTTCATGTTCCAGATATTAACGATAATGACGATGCAAACTTACAAGTTTTGATACGATTGGCAACAACCATCGCATTGAGAACCATAACAACATCTGTTAAATTTGCATCTGGTATTTCAACTGAAGCATTTGATAAATTAGAAACCAAAAAAACAAATCAATTGAGTGATAGTGATAAGCAATGTGCAATTTGTTATGACGACTATGAAGAATTGGTTGATGAGACCAAAGATGACTCTGAAACTAATAATAAAAGAAAGTTGGATGATAGTGATGAAGAAAATGATAATGAATCCAGTTATACTGAACAAAAAAGAAAGAAAATGAAAAATACTGATGGAACTGCTACTTCTACCACAAGTAATACTTCCACATCCCCAGAGATTCATACTAAATCTGAGGAGGGCACTGAAAAAGTTACCCTCAAGGAGATTACCTATGCTCATGTTCCAGTTTGTATGCCATGTGGACATTTATTTGGTAGATCATGCTTACGTGAATGGCTGAAAGCCAATAACAGTTGTCCATTGTGTAGGGATAGTATCAAGAACTCTTCCGCCACTACCACAGGTTCGGCTACAAGCACTAACGGAAGCGAAACCACTATAATGTTGCCTAATTTGGCTAGAGTTATCAGTGAAAGTAGAGAAGTTATTGATGAATTCAACGCTAGACAGCTCACCTTCATAATGCCTGGTCAAGAGAATGCTGGTAACGATAATCAAGATGATATTATTCAGACACAAGAAGTTCCATTACCACTGGCAATACCTATCAATTTGGCACCTTTAGCTAATAGGGCTAATATTAATACTACTGATGGAAGAAGCAATTTGCAACAAGGTAATAATGATGACGGTGCAAGTGGCAATGAAACAAGTACAAATAACAATGCTAATAATAACGCCACTGTATTTGGATTAGTTCGTGGCCTGTTACAGAATTTGAACGGCAGATTAGGCAACCCTATTAGAGTAGGAGGACACAACAATCCAGGTTCAACAAATCAAATGAATGTGTTGCATAGAATTCCAATTGTAAGAACCACATCAACCCCTATAAACAGTGGTAATTCCATCCCCCCACTTGTGGCAATTAGGAATGGATATTCCTCAGTTGCCAATAGGGGAAACACTAATAGAGGTAACAGAACTAGAATTGTGAGAAGAACACCAAATCGTATCATATTGAATCAACCTTCTGAAACCATCGGAGCTTCTAATTCGAATATAGTATCGAGTGGGTCTACTGGTATTGGAAGGTTACCCCCTCGTGCTGTTATCAATAGTTCCATGAACAGCCCCAATGCATCACCAAGTTTAGGTTCCAACTTGGGGATATTAAATAGAGATGCTTTGTTCCCTGTTGGTGTTGAAAGTCGTCGTACTGAGACTGGAGTGTCTACTGTTCCAATTCCAGGTGATGGTAACAGAGTCAGACCTAACGTTCCTAATACTACTAATAGCAGCACAACAACTAATGCGATTCCTTCTAGATCATCCGAATCTGCAAATAATTCAGAAAGTAATGAAGACGGTGTGCTTAATGATGAATCGATTTCCACTTGGTTGAATACATCTCCTGGAAACTCTAGAGAGAGATGGTGATAGAGTATGTTTGAATTGATTGTTGTATAGTGTGTTTTTTAATGTTGTACTGTGTAATTTTTTTATTCATTCCTACTTTTTTAGTATTGTTCATGGGAAGATAATATGTCTTCTGATTAGTGATGAAGAGTAGTTCAAATTTTGTAAAATATAAGTAATCGCCAAAAAATCATCCTTTCAATATATATTATGAACAAATCTAAGTACGGGGGAAGTTGTATATAAAAACTGTTTTCAAGTTCATGCGCATCTCTGCTCATTTCAAATTTTGCTCACGAAATCAAGTTGCGATCCTGGCGGTTGTGGTAATTAATTTATATATTATATATATGATATATGCTTTGGATACATTGAACCTTTCACAGTGGCTAAAATACAATGATAAAGAGATCAATTATTTAAGCATTTAGAACAGAACAGACTATGAGTGATTTAAAAGAATTCGACCTACCAAACTTCAAGAACTCAACGTTCAGATTGGATAGACCGTCCAAGTACTTACTTACGAAAGCAAGAAGAGATCCAATCAATGGTTATTCAAACTTGAAGAAATCAATGAAATCCTCTACTGTTTATATTGGTAAATTATCATTCAATACAACGGAAGAGCAATTGTTTGAGATTTTCAGTAAATGTGGTACGATCAAGAAGATTATTATGGGTTTAGATAAATTGAAGTTGACACCAACTGGATTTTGTTTTATTATATTTGAATCTCCAGAAGGTGCATTAAATTCAGTTAAATTTTTGAACAAGACAAAGATTAATGGTAATGTAATGGAAATTGATTTAGATACAGGTTTCGAAGAAGGTAGACAGTTTGGAAGAGGTGCTGATGGTGGACAAAGACAACAACCACAAGACTTTAATTCACGCAACAGATACAATAACAGAAGAGGAGGTTACAATAACAACAGAGGCAGAGAAAGTTATCATAGAGGAGGAAGGGGAAATTACCGTGGTAATAGAGGTGGTTATAGAGAAAGACCAAGATACCAACAACATCAACAATCACAATATTACGATCAAAATTACAGACAGCCAGCTCAGCAAGATGCGGGATATGGTGGGAACTATAATCAGTATGGTTCTGCTAAGTACTATGACTCCCAACAGCAACAACAACAGTTTGGTTATCAACAACCAGAAGCTGCACAGTACAATCAGTATCAACAACCTCCATATGAACAACAACAATATCAAGGTCCTCCCCATTCTGATAATCAAGATTTACCACCACATTTACAATAGTTTGATTATCTAGCTGTATATGTTTATACATTTATATAGTTATGTAATTTATGTTAATGTGTTATCAAATTGGTACATTTTACGTTGTAATTGTAAAATTGGTTCTTGTGTCTTATACTTGAATGTTTAACGTGCAAATTTCAAAAATCAACAACTCTCGCTGTGTATGATTAAACCCAAAAAAAAAAAAAAAAGAGTGAGCGATGAAATCGAGTGCAAATGAATCGATCGAGTAATCTTTCAAACCGAATCAATTCAATCTACGTGACGTTTGTTGGTTATTGTATGTAGTTATACATTTCTTTTGTACAGAAAAGCATTTACTTGACACAGTACTAACAATACTATTTACGCTAATTAACCTCTCTAGCTCAATAGAAATTAACTGTTAGTTGGAACTTTGACCCAACATTCTCTCTTGTCGTTTTTATAGTTTCTTCTGTTGCAGACACAGACAACCCATTCATCCTCATACAACTACGAATATACTATTGGTTAAGCGTTAAAAATCTGAGGGTACTATTTATTGTATTAGCGTTCACAACTCTATCTATATCTTGGAGAAAAAAAACGGTTTTTTTTCCTCTATAATAAATCATATATAATCAGGCACAACACCTGTTTTTCTTTCTGACCATTCAGATTCAGTCTCTGGTATCCAAACACACAATGACATCGGAAGAAGACACACTCAATTTTCAGCAAGAAACAAACGAGATCCAGCAATTAATAGAAGCTGAAAAACTGGCATTCCAAAGCAACGAATTCTTTGATCAAATATTGGACAAAACAATATCAATCTGTTTGACAACATCACAATCGAGAGTTAGATTACAAAGGCAATGTCTAAATTTTATATACAAATCTTTCTACTTGAAACAAATTGAATCATTTGAACTTAGATGTAAAAATTCTATCAAGCTAATTGATCTGTTGGATTATTTTATATTCCAATCCGAAAACAAATTAGACAATTACTTGATAATCCAAAGATGTATCGATATTCTTAACTCAGTGTATGATTTGATCTTTTTTGAAATGGTTCATCAACCTGACGAGGGTAAATGGATTCAATTGGCGAATATAAGAGACCATATTATTGGACAATGGCCTTCTGCATACCCTCTATTGCCTTATAATAGGGAAACAGATTATATGAGATCAATTGGTTGTAAAAACTCCATAGTTAAGCTGATGGGGAAAGTCATTCAAACTCACTTACCAGGAACTCCAGGTGACGATGCCGATATCTCAACGACGTTACTACCGCCTGAACATTTATTTTTGGAACCAAGTTCATTAAACACACATGCCCAAAGTTTGCTAGATATGCTGTTGGGCTTTTTGAACGATGATGTGTTAACTTCAACAGCTCTTTTCTCAACCATAATTTCCGCTTTGATGGTCCTTTTCAAAACTAGATCGAAATATTTATCAACAAAGCTTATAAATTTCATTTTGGGTTATGAATCACAATTGAAAAGAAATCCAAAATATGAAGTTAATCAAAAGATAAAAATGAGATTGATTAGAAGATTCAATGATAGGATAGATAAGTGCCTGATTGCTTTCTTATTGAATAAAGGTTTCATAAATAAAGATCCACAGTTAAAAACAAGATTTGAAAATAAATATAGATATTTGGTCGAAAAGGCTACTGAACAAAAGGAGAGAGGTATTTTGAATGATGAAATTGATGATGAAGATGATGAAGAAGTTAGAAGAATCAAAAGAAGAAAATTAGAAGCACAAAAATCACAAGCAAATACTTCATATTTTTATAACGAGTCAGAAATTGCCAGATCGTTAGACTATAAAGATATATATTCTCTTATCAACCCTACTGATGAACTTGGACAATTTGATGCTTCATTGATTCCAATGGAGACTCTTGTCAATATGGTGGGGACAGCTTTATCTAATGTTGAAACCGATAAAATGGTCAAGGCACTTGGCATTGTTTTTGAACGTTACAGATCTGTTGCTGTCAAGCCGGGAGAAACTTTCAGTCCACAATTAGAACAACAGCAGTATCCACAAATTAAGAGTCAACAAGGACTCCAACATACTGAAGACGATGATGAAGATGACGATTATGATCCAACATACGAAGATAGCGCTGCTGCAACCATGAAGCGAGAACTTCCATTAAATTTAAAGACTGAAGAAACTTCCTTGGACTCAAAAGCCCCTGGAAATTTACTTGGTACCGAAACAACTTTGGCAAATGATGAAAGAGAAGAAGATGAAGATGATACAGAACCTTATATTTTGGCCTTACCTAAACAACTGGCTGCTTCCCAAAAAAAAGAACATTTACAACTAATAATTAATAGTTTTATCAAATTGTCGTCAACTAAGCAAACTCAACCAAGTGTTACTTCTACAAATCAGCCAGTCAATGATTTGAAAAAAGTTGCAATCCCGAATTGGAATAGTGATTCGTGGATTCGTTTGTTATCAAGACTTGCAGCTAGAGGATTGAATAATGAGGAACTTTCTGCTGTTATAAGGGAAGCTTTGTTTGACCATTTCAAGCTTGACTTGAAGAATGAGGTTGATGGTGTTATTGAGTGGTTAAATGAAGAATACTACAGTTCATCCATTAATTACGAGGAAGAAGATTTGAAAGAAGATAAACAGCTACCTACTGTTTACTTGCATTACACCACCATGATTCTAGATAATTTAATCCCATTCTTAGAATCAACAGATAGAAAAATATTTATCAGATTGTTAAGTGAACTCCCATATTTAAATAAAGATCTGATTTGGAAAATTAGATCGCTATGTTCTGATCCTGTTAGATCTAAATTAGGTTTCCAATCATTGCTATATTTGATTATGTTTAGACCTCCAGTTATTAGAGATTGTATCGAACTGTTGAAGGATATGTACCAAGATTCAGGAAATAACGAGTCTCTAAAATCAGAGTCTCTGAATTATTTGAAGAAATATGCTCCTACAGAAGATGTTCCTAACTAATCTCAGTATATAGGTAGATGAAGCACCAGTTGTGACTTATATTTTGTATATTTTAACGTTTCTGTAACTATTTTTTGAATCCTACCTTAACTTTTTCTGTATTTTTATTATCATATATTTAGTATTGAACTAATTACCCTACATTGAACTGAGCATGTATGGATAGTATCATTGTCAAAGGTAACCAGTTGTAACTTTATACTATTAAGATTCAACTTTTGTTAACGGAAAACAATGTAAGAGCTTTATATAGTAACCATATCTGCAATGAAATAAAAAATTAGGATCAAATGAAGTAACATTGAAATCTAGAAAAAAACTTATTTCACTCCGATGCCGGGAGTCGAACCCGGGTCTGCACGGTGAGAGCGTACTGTGATAGCCGTTACACTACATCGGAAATTTTTTTATTTGTAAAAGATCAGGCGCCATTTAAGATCGAGGACGTTGTCTAGGGATAAGTGTCCCTTTTTACCCCGTTGATTACTCTATGGATTATATCGAGGATTGAGAAAACATTATCTACCCATTTCCAGTATCCCTACCTCTTTATGGTATGAAGCACTGAATCATACAAGGTAGTTCAGTCGTGGATACCTCCTCGGGCTTATTAAAATAGTATCAGCTACATACTAAGTAGTTCAATTATTAAAAACTTGATTTATGGTCAGGTGACTGTTTTTGGTAACACAAAAGTAAAATTTCCTATTAAATCTTTCTATATGATTTTTAGTATAAAACTCTCTCCCCTTTTTCTAGAAGAGTTCCGATTGTAACTTCTTTAGAAATAAGTTGGATCTACAACTCTATTTATGCAATTTTTCCATCTCAACGCTTTAGTGGAAAATCTTCCACTAGCTCCTTGAATTTGGGCTCCTAACCTAATCGACTCCTAAACAATAAAATTATGACTTCGTCATTGTTGTGGCTTAGTTTATAAATACCACAAATTGTAATCA
>JAKTPI010000107.1:0-44286 GCA_030557545.1 Ogataea salicorniae
TGTCTTTAATTTGGGTTTCAATTTTCTTTTCAACAACAGGTTTCACATCGTCTGAGTCTTGGGTAACAGCAAACAATTGTTCGAGTTCAGCTTTTAACTTCTGGATCTCTTGTTTGTCAACCTTAACTGTTGTCTTTAATGTTGACCGTGACCATTTTTTGTCCGGCAGTCCCTTGCGAAGTGACCAGGTTTACCACAGGTGTAACACGTTCTGATATTTCTTCTAGCATCGATATTGTCAATATCCATAGCATCGGGATCGGATGATCTAAAATTACGAATATTTTGGGGAACATAGTGATTATTATCATCAGCATAGTTGTTAAAGTTGTTTCTAGGAGCTTGGTTGAAAACATTTCTAGGTGAGTGATTAGTATCATTTCTTCTGAAATTTTGGAATTGGTTAGCAGCACGGAATCCGTTTGAGTGACCAACTCCGTATCCTCTATTATTTCTAATAGAATTGAGTTCCTGCTGGATATATTCCGATTCTAGAGCTAAAACAATTGCATTGTTTAAGGTAGGAGGACCACGAGCTTTAACATGCATTCTGATACTAGGTCTTAATCCGCGAATATAGTCGGCAACGAAATCTTCTCTTGTTCTGAACCTGGATGGTCACCTAGTTTGCAATTCTTGGAAACGGGCAGAATATTCTTCAACTGATCGTTGCTGGGTTAAGTGAATGTATTCGTTCTTGATAGTTTCTAGACCACCTGGTGGGTAGAACCTATCTTTGAACTGAGTGACCAAATCATTGAATTCAATAAATTTATCATTTTCTAAAACATCTGTAACCCATATAGAAGCTATACCAGTTAATCTTGACCGAAAAGTGTTAACCTTGTCATGGTCTTCTTCAATACCTCTATCTTGGAAATACTCTTCCATTTTGATAATGTAGAGCTCTGTTTGGTAGGCGCTAATCTTTCCGTGAAACATTGGAATATTCTCAATCGGGATTTGGTTGTTCTGATTAGTTAATCTTTCTAGCGTAGCGGCTAAATTGCGTAGCACTTCTTTATCATTTGATTCTTTTGAAGTAGACATTTCTGAATTATAATTGACTTTGGAAAAAAAATTTCTTGTAGCTAACCGCCAGTGCTACCAATTGAGAGGGATCGATAGTTATTTAAAACTGATTGAATAATAAATTGATATTCTCATTGATGTTTTCTTTCCCTAATCGATAGGAAAGGAATCTGAATAGAAATATGGGAAATACACAAATATATATAGTAAAATAACAAGGAAACAATTCAAAAGATAAAAGGTGAAACAAAATATAAAAGATGAAACAAAAAATAGGAGATAAGTAGTAAAGTCCGAAAACAATCAGTTAACTATAATAAGGATGAGAATGTAGGATAGAAACCTTACATGATGTGTAAGGGATCAGGGGCCATTTAAGATAGAGGACGCTTGTTTAGGGATAAGTATCCCTTTTCCCCGTTGATTACTCTATTGATTACTAATCAGAGTAGGGGTTTCTGATGATTGTCGACAACTTCGTCGACAATCAGTTCTTATTTTAAATATGTTTGTATTTCCTTATTATTGTTTAGATCCCTTTCCTATAGAGGAAGAAGGGAAGAGGTTTTTGGAGAGTTTAGTTTGAACTTATTTTTTAGAGTTTAATTAGTTTTAGTTGATAACTTATTTAGAAGTTATAAAATATCAAGTTCCAAGAAAGAAAAGAATATTAAAACGACGACAAAACGAACAGTGTGCCCGATTCATTATATGACGATTTAATTGTTATTTCAAGAACTTTCATCAATATTCAAGTAGTCCTGAGTAACGATCAACCAAATCATCACAGAATTATGTAATGACTTGGACAATACTGTTCGTTTTTTTACTAAAAAGATTCTTAAATTTGTATTTTGTTGTTATAAAATTTGTTATCTAATCTGTTATAAAATTCCTTATAAACTCCACTACAAAATTGTTCTAAACTCAGTTCTAAATTCGTTATCCTTTCGAACCTTTCTATTAAACTATATATCGATGTGGGAATTTTCAACTATTTATGATAAAATATGATTGAACATAAACTGGACTTCAATCATTAATAACTAACCATAAAAGATAACAGGGTGAGAAAAATCGCGCTGAAGAGTTTTCTGGAAAACCAAGAATAGGGATGAAAATTGGCCTACCAAATTACTAGGATACCAAATTGGCCACTCGGCGCCTAATCCCTTACAATTATAAAATAAATTAGATTGTTATATTAAACTTTTTGTTATAAATTTTGAATTTATATTTTGTTAGCTATCTGAAATCTTCAGAATAACAAACTATATAAAATGATGCGGCAAATTCCACATATTTTTTCATGATAAAATTAATAACTAATTGTAAATCACAAAGCGATAATAGGACATGAAACAGCAACTTCAAAACAGCAATGATGAAATATGAAGCAGCAACCAACATTAAACCCATTGGAGAGAACTATAAAAGGTTTTAAAAACAACAAGTAAGGGATCAGGTCCACTTTTCGATTTTAGTAATTTTATCTAGTATGTTTTTTATGATCAAATGATAGATAGATCACGTGATTGAGCAGTCCCCAAAAAACCAAAACTGGGTATTTGAGTGCTGGTGGTATCCCGCTCTATTGCCTTATAACTCGTCATGAATCACTTCAGCTGTAGATGAGCAGTGAATATCATCACGAGCGGATATACAAAAGGCTGCCACTTCGTTCACAAACTTAACTTTGCCCCTCCAAGTACCACCGTTGGTAAGTGTAATGCACCATGCCATCAGGTTTCTGTTTACAGCATCAGTTAGCGATCTCTCGATGGTCTCAGCCAAGTTATTTTTAGTAGCAGTAGTGTCACAGTTTTTACCCGTACTATAATTTTGAATGAAGATGAAGTGACCACTGTGTCTATAAACTGAACTTTGATAAAGTGAAGTTGATTGACCCAGGTTTCTAGCAATGAAATCAACTAATGTGCCGATTTTAGCACCTAGCGAGGCCAAACCTATATAGCATCTGCATGTGACCAGCCAAATTCTGCCCACATCACTTTCAGGCTTCCGATCTTAGTCTTTGCTATGTTCTTTGTGTATTTCACCCAAGAATAGCCGTTGCATGACTCGCTCCTTGCCAACAAGACAACATCATCCGTGCCGGTATTAGATTGAAAAATTGCATTCGTAATTGCAGTGGGCTTAGAAGGCTCTCTAGTAAATCTAACGCAGCAATATTGTCTCTTGTAAGTAGTGAACTGTTTGGATTGGTTAACTCTAGCAATGTCTCAACCATGAGGGTCCGGTTCACTAGAATGTTGGCAGCAGTTGCATCATCGTCAGAACAATCAATGTTATCCCATGTGATTAGTGGAACGAAGTCAGAGGTAGCAACTGCCAAATTGATCAATAGAATTATCATTAGCCCTAACCTGGTATTCTTCATCTTAACGGAAATTGTTGGTTTATAAAAAATTATAAATTGAACCTAGTTTCAACTTTGGTTTTAAATAGCTTTCAATTAGTTTAAGAAACTAGAGATTACAATTATTACGTATCTAATTAGTAAGCTATTCTGAAACTGGCTTTACTAGTCCAATATTCAGCATTGAGAAGGATTATCGATGATGTCTCCAACAAACCAGAAGGGTTTTTGCCTAGTTGATTATGTGAATGATTCCTTAAGTACGTTAGTGAGTGATCTTTATACCTTCTTAATATAATCAGTCATTGCATACATGTACTTCTCGCCAAGAAGATTGAATACCTCAGGCCTTACAATGTTAAATGTAAAGACAGGCTATTACTCATATACAAGTGACACACTTTTACAGCCTGTAGAGTATATATGTAACCAAAAATTCAACATTCACAGTAACACAGCAACAGTATCTAATCAAAAAATAAAGCGTTGAGGAAAAGTTTTGTTTTATAAAAAGGTTCCTGTTCTTGAAATTGTTGGCTAATGTTACGTGAGGGATACCTCCTCATTTGAATAGCAAAACACCCACTTGAGGAAACTCATTCACTCCGGTCACCTTTGGTACCAAAATATCCGTCTTCAAAACGGGTTACTTATATAATTTTATGGCGTAAATGATTTCTAAAATTAAGTAGTACATTAAGAGAACAATGAAAAGTCAATTATTAAATATTAATCAAAGAATCCTATAAAAATCAATTAAAAGAATTAATCTCTAAATTTCTATAAGATTCATTGCTTTTCTCACCCAAAAACTCGTACTTATCATTACCACCAGCATTAACACTAACAACACTGCTAGTACGTCCACCAGTTTCATCATTATGAGGTTTTCCATTGTTATGTTTAGCACCGTTCAATTGATCCATAAATGATTGTCCAATATTGTCATTTTCTTTACTTTCTTTTTGATTTTTTTCATCATCCTCAGAAACTTGTTTCATTATTTTGGTTTGTCTTAAACTCATATCTTTGATCAATTTGTTGTTCCTTGCTCTAATCATATCCAATTTCTCTAGTCTTCTTTCCCAATGAAAACCCCAATTAGGATCATTCCAAACATCACTGAACTGTGCACAAGTACCACATAGACTTCTGATAAAATTAGCTAAATTACTGCCACCAATTAGTTTGAAATGACTTGTTGAGAAAATACCTGGAATACCAGCTTTTCTAAAGATCTTAACCTTATAAAAATCAGATGGTGGATCTCTTGGTTCAATCACAATGCTAATAAAGTTAAATTGAGATGTAACTTTGTTGATGGCAGATAAATCCGATTCATTCCAATAAATATTAACAAAATCGTTACCAATATGTTTTTTCTTGTTATTGAAGTATGGATCGTCATCAGAATTAGGCATCATTGTGGTGACATGGAAACAAACCTGTGAAATTTCAGATTGATAGTTAATTGTAAACTCACCATCTTGATTATCCACAGTATCTAATCCACCGACATAGTACTTCTTACAATTTTTCAATTTGATCAGTTGTCCAAGTTCATTAACAAAAGATTGATACCTTTCAGATCCAAATCTATTACCAAGAATCTCAGCCTCAGTCGTTTGATTTGGTGCAACGTACATTATACCAATTTTTGTGAAATTAGCAATTGGAATACGATCAAACATTGAAATGGATCTAGTTATAGAATCATCCTCCATTAATGGGATAGGCTTGATTGATTTCTCATCTGATTTCGATTGATATAACAACTGAGTCATCAAGTACGATGGCGTAAAAATTGTTTCTAATTTTGGCGTTTGGTTTGTTGTTATTGTTGTTGCAGTTGTTCCTTCTTGCATTTTAAGTAACCAGTCAGGGAAAAACTCTTTATCTAGTGAAATTTTGAATCTTGAAACAGTTGTTGGTTTTCTAATCAAAACTTCATTCTCCCCACTAATTCTATGTGTATAAACAGTGAAAATTGAAGTACCATATAACCAACTTTTCTTAAGATAACGATCATTGTTGTCAAATTTGGATGAATCAAGTAAAATATTGGACTTTAAATCAATTTCATTGAATGTAAATCTAGTAATCAGTTCAATGAAAGTAAGATTTCTTGCATTATCAACACCCATAGATAACATTCGATTTATGATAAAAGATGATAGATTTTTTCTTTCATCTAAACTTAGTTTTAGGAACCAACCTGAAATAACCCTGTATGATAAAGAAGTTAAATATGACAACAGCTGTTTAGTGATTTCAAAATTTTTTGTGGATGGTAGCTTATCAATTGCTGAATCATTATAATCCAACAAGATAACCTTTTTATCTTTAATGGTGTCATTTGAATATTGAATATACTTGAATGCAATTCCAAAAATTCTTTTAAATTCTTCAACTGTAAAGTTAGAAACCAACGAAGGCATCTCTGATAAACTCAACAAGAAATCCAATATTGGAGCCGAGGTTAAAGGATTAGATATTCTAGTTTGTAAAATTGTTAAAATAGGATTCAAGAATTTCTTGATAGAATCAGGAAATTCATAACATGAAATGTTCAAAAAATGAATGCTTGGAATACCAGTCTTGTTCCATGATTGTAACGCAATAATGACTGAATTAATCAAATGATCCTCATCATTTTTAGATAAAACATGCTTATACGCTGTTACCGATGAAAACGTTCTCAATATAGCAACTTGGATATCAGCTTTTGAAACAGAAGGAGCACTTGAAAGGGCAAAACTTGCAGGGAATTTTAACTGTAACTGTTGACACAATGCTCTAATCAAACTAACAATAAACCCATTTGAACGTGGTGAAAACAAGTTTGTATCTGCCAATTGTGGACATAAATGTCCCAGTATATAGGAGTAGACTTCCCAATCATAGAAATTCTCTAGAACTTCAACAACAATTTCTAACCATCTTGACAATCCAGTTCGTTTGAGACATCTCTTATTACAGTTCATTAATAAATCATGTGGTAAATAAGGAAGTGTGTTGTTTTCTGGGAAGAACCATTTGCTTTTGCTGATCATGTCTTGTTTTTCCGTTGGATTTGTTATAGTATCCAAATTTCTGCGTAATGTATCACATAATCCATCAACATCATTAACTTGAATAAAATACAAGTAGTGTCCTTCATCATTGGATGTACATCTGATTCTAATAAATAATCTTGCGGTGATGAGAAACATGTCATAGTTTGATGAATCCAAAGAATATCTGGCAATATCTAACAAACACTCAAAACACTTGCTTGCCTTGTTTTGGTTCAATGAGTTTTGACAAACAACTAATGTCAAATGAACTAGTGACTCTGCAATCATTATTGAGAATTCAGAATTGGAGGTAATAATAGAGAGAAAATTGACTAGCTGGCTCTCAAAAATAACATCATCAACCTCAGGTAATATTTCTATTACTGAATTGTATAGTTCTTTAGAAACGTTTTCCTTGTTGTCGTTTGCTGTTGTTCCTGTTAGCTGCATGCAATCATTAAACATCAACCCTAGATAGTCTTTTACAATCAAGGGATCATCAGTCACAGTTATGGACCCGATATAACCGTTCTTTATCAATCTAATAACAATCAAAGGTGAACTGCCATAGTACTTTTCAATAACTTTCTTACAATTATCAAGCCAATTAGGAGTTAGACACATACATAGCATGTTGTTGGAATAATATTGAAGGATAAATTCGATATTTGATTGTGCAAGTGGATGGGAACTTGTTTCTAGAAGTTCAACAACTCCAGGGGCAGCTATACTTGAAGAAGCTACTGCTTCCAACTGTTTATAAACCGTCGTTAAACTATTGATATATTTCAAATCAGTAGATTCCGTTGATTGTAGATTAGATAACAATTCCCATATTGAAGAATCTTCCGATGATACTAAATAAAATGGCTTTATGACACCATATTGCAACATTGTTGAAACCAAATCTAAAATCTCTGTTGAAACTTCAACATCTTTAAATTCAGAAGCAGAAATCAAAGAGTTTATTATTATGGTAACTGAATTTTTGAATATGTCGGTAACAACGTTTCCAATCACAGAATCTTCTTTGAATTTTGTCACATAGTGAGCCATGAACTGAAGACAACCAACAATAGGTTTATTATTTCTTTCTGCTCCTGGAGAAAGTCTCTTGCAGGCAATGACATCACATGTACTAACAACGATTAAAAAAGACATATTTGAGTTGCTCAAAATGTTGTTGGAGATGGTATCTGTCAAGTTGTTAATTGGTGGGTCTTGAAGTAACTTTGCACTTCCAAGTAATGACATGATATAATAGAACAGGTTTGAAGAAATACTACCAAACACGACAAATGAGTTTATTAAATTTAAACTTGATCTTAGAGTATTGGAATCAGTTGTTAAACTTGTGATTTCTAAAGTTTCACCCAATATTGCAGACAATTCAGCAGGTTCAAAAAGATTAAAATTGAACTTTAAACAGTTTCCAATAAAGATGATAAAATTATTCTTTAGCTCTTCTCGTCCCGGTGTTCTCTTTACCAGCAACATGCAACTTATTATAAAATTGTAGAATGGGATCAATTCGTACATGAATAGTTCGTATATTTCTCTACCGTCAGCAGTTAGTCGTTCCAAACAGGTCAATATAAGGTCAAAGTCTGGGTCTATCTCACCCTTTACCACTTCACAGTTCTGGACTATGTCTTTGTAATAAGAAAGCTTTGTCGGCGTTGCATTATCACTTAACATTATACATGTACCAAGTAAGCTTAAAGTTTCTCTTCTTAAATTTCGAGATACACTTGGACTAATATTCTCCTTAGCTAAATACCAAATCTCCGGAATTGACGAGATTGAAACTCTCTCAATTGATGTTTTCAAGTACTTGATGGTTTTAATTTTATCACTAGTAGATCCATGCTTTAAGTTATTCAGTATTTCAACCTTATTTATCAAATTTGAGCCCACGATGGTAGGATTAACAGACACTGGTAAGGACCTACTTGGTGAGGATCTGAATGTCTTGGTGAAGGATTTGAACATGGTACTGAGACCACTAACAGTATCAGCTGTTTCTTTGTATTTTATGTCGTCTGAAACCATTTCAAAGTAGTATGTATCGCTTGTTTTTATCTCAGAATCTCTAGTATCTATGTATAGTTTAGTTGAGTTTTGTAAAAGCACAACATGTGTTTAAATGATAATAGAGAAAAGTAATATCTATTGTAGAATTGATTTCAAAGTATTTTTTCTCTTTATAAATGTAATAAGAGAGGCAATTTTCTCTAGGTAGGTAATTGAGTTTCTATTGACTGATACCATACAGGATCATAAGTTATTTGAAAAGTTTAATGGATTCAAATTCACCAAGGAGAGGAGACCATAACGGCTCCTAACTGCTCAAAACTCAAGGAACCGTATTTAAAACCGCTGAATAGAAACGCAAAAATGTTTTGTCTTGTCTTTTCTGGAGAGACGTCATTGGTGCGTGTGCGGCTGTTAAATTGAAAGTGATAAATCATGTTTGTCCGTAGATTAACATATCTGCTGGTTGATTGATAAATTATTTTTGAGACCAGTAAGACTTGGATGTCAATATCACTATCAGAAGGTGTGAAAAAGTCCAAACTGGAATGGTATATAATAACCATTTAGTCCTATAATTTTTAACCATTTGTTTTTTGATTTACAGCAATGCTTTCTTTCCAACCTAAACAGCATTTATCAACCTTTATCCATCTAAATTCAAAATGGAACAAATTCTAACGTTTTGTGGGGACATAATGGACCCTTTACTTGAACCAATTGCATACGTAGCGTCCAACCCTACGATCCAAACAGTAACTCTTGGATTCAGTGGTGCCGTTGTGGGCATTCTTACAGCTGTACTAGCTACAGGAAACAACAACGATGACATGAGAAATATGGATTTACTCCAAGAACTAATTACATTGGAAAAGTTAAATAACACCCAAGGCCAAGTTGCTATTAAATACAATTCTGTTATTCAAACACTTGGATTATTGGTTACTTGTTTTGTTTTTGGAATTTTCGGTTTATTGTTCATGACGGTTTATTTACACTTCAAAGTCCGGAAAATTGAAAAACTGAAAATCAGTACTTGGTTAATGGATCATGAACATCGATTAAGCAACGTCCAATTTACTTCAGAAAGATTACTAGATAAAGAAGATGAGATATTTTACAATCAATCAGACAGGCTTCATGCAGAATGCAACATAATCAAAAACTCCATCGATGAAATGACTTCAGACAAAATGAATCTTTTTGATGAGATGACTGTCAAGTTTTATACCAAAGTTATCAAGAATAAAAATACTATCAAGAGTGATATTATTAGATTTGAAAACGAAAAATCTTCACTTGAGAAACTGATTAAGAACGCAGACACCAAGCTTCAAAAAATAAATGAAAAATGTGGTGAAATTGACCTATCCGTCTCTAAGTTTGAAAAAGAATTCGATACCAAATACACCAGCTTAGAACAATCAACAGATAAGCTTAAAATTCTTGTTGCCAATCAAATAAAAGAAGTAAACACCGCATTTACAGATCTTTCAAAAGATTATGATTTAAGCAAGATCCAAGTTTGCAAAAGTAATGTTATGCTAATTGACGCTCAGATTCTTTTTGATGCCGCTCTGACTAAATTTGAACTCATTGAAAGTTCAATGAACCAGCTGTTGAAAAATGAACTAGATAACAACATTAATGATGAGAATAATAACGATCAGAAAGGTGAAGAATATAACCAAGACAGACTTGAGAATTGCTTAAAGCTTGCCCTAAAGACAAGAAAGAAAATTGAGCTCATTCAAAAGGATCAATCTCAACAAGAAGAGGATATCAGTAGCTTAACTCAAATTTTAAACGATATTGATAATTCATCAACTTCATCTAGAGTTGAAAACGATGAAAGAATTACTTTTGAGCATTTTAAAATACACTCCGAATCAACTGATTACATGATTGCCGAGCTGAATAACAAAATAAACTCTTTAGAGTCTAGGTTGAAGAAACATGGGAAGAAAATTCAATCGAATGATTCATCGATACAAGAAACTAAATCTTTTGCAATTAACGAAATGAAAACACTCAAAGTTAACAACCAACAATGGATATACAAGTGGATTTCAGCGCTATATGGTTTATTTAATGCAGACGTTACTCAACTTCAATTACAATTACAAGGTTTTAATGAATTGAAGAGTTTAAAGGGCTTGGAAGAAACTGGTAATTATCTACAAGATGAATGCTCATTCATTAACGATTTTATTCAAAGTTGCAAGAAGCAATGTGTGAAACTTCTCAGAGAGATTAGTTTGCTAATGTTCGAATTCTATTTGATGAAGTCAGCAAAGCTTACCAAAGATCAAATTGTTGATGAATGTGAAGGAAGAATCCAAAGTACCGTGTCCAGTATTTTCAAGGAGTTTGAACACAACGTTAAAAACTCTGACCTAAATGTTTCAGATTCTGAAAACTTATCAAAAGTTATTTTACAATTTGAGGACAAATTAACCAACGATCTTAAAATAACTTGTTCAAACATCAATATGATTTATTCTCAAAGCTTGGATGATTTTTACATTATTTTCAAAACGTTGAATCAACTCGATAGTGCTTGGAACAATTCCTCTTTATGTGATGAAAATTCCGCCATTCTTATTGACTCTAAAACCTTGTCTTCTTCCTCATCAGATGAAGATAATGATTCTGATATCTTAGTTGACCATTCCCCGAATTCTTCAAGTTCATCCTCATCATGGGGTGTAAGCAGCGATTTGATTGGTACTGAGTCTCATAACAATATCTACAAACCATTGAGACTTGTTGAAAAGCGCAAGAGCTCTTAACCACTAACTATGGACAATGATTTTTTATCCATTAGCTTTTATGTTATGCTATACATATATATATATTTACTTATCCTTAATAAACTACTCTTCTTTGTCCTTTTCTTGTGGGAGAGCGCCGCACACTCTCACAACTTTCTTTTTAGGTTAAGCACTGTTAAAACATATTCCAATCCAATGGAAAACCGTCAATTACAAATAATGGCTATTAGTACTTCTAAAATGATTGCTTTCAATACAACCGTAAGCATAGTATCTCATTAGATATCTCCTACAGTGTCAAAAAATAATGCCCAAGAACATAGTACTTCTCAAAAATAAAACAACACCGGTGGACCACTACAACGATATCTTGCTTGAAAACAAACACAATGCTGTTTTTCTACCTCTACTAAAGCACTGCCAACTGAACAAACCTGAAATCTTATCATTTCTTAAATCAAACGAATTTTTGTTCAATTACAAAGCTTTTATAGTAACGTCTCAAAGATGCATAGAGACATTGGATGCCTTAGTGACCATGCTAAGAGAAGAAGAGTTTGAAAATTTGGATATCATCTTGAACAAACCTTCATATACTGTTGGTCCCACAACATCTATATTTTTGAGTAGGCTAGGATTCACTGATATACGAGGTGGTAGCAATGCCGGTAATGGCTCAATCTTATCAGAAATAATTGTCAATGATCCACTTTTTAAAGGTTCAGATAACAAGAAGATACTGTTTTTAACAGGTGAGATCCGTAGAGATATCATCCCAAAAAAATTGAAAAGTTATGATTTTGACCTACTCGAGTTGATTTCATACAAAACAGAACCTATGGATGATATTTATGAAAGATATATAACTATTCACCAAGAAATGAGCCAAAATGATGACAACTGGATTGTGTTTTTCAGTCCTCAAGGTACTGAAGATATCATAAAGTACTTAAAAGCTACTCCACATAATTTCAAACTTGCCTCCATTGGTCCAACTACTGAGGAGTACTTGTCCAACGAAGGTTTAGCCTCAAACATCGTTGCTAAAAAGCCCGATGCTTTCTCTTTATACGATTCCATCATGAAATATTAGATTTATACTATTCATATGAATAAACATGTATTACTACTATATGTACATGCGAAAAAAATTCTAACAATTAATTTATATATTAGACGTACAAAATTAATGCCTGTAAATGACACTCTATATTCTTGTAATATACATTTTACACTTCAAAACGAGTATGTAACCTTGTTTAGTTCAGAAACAATCAATAAACTTTCTGAACTGTTCTTGTAATCCAACTCCATTTGTATCTTGAAGTCAGACAGGTTCTTAACGTCAACTCTAGGTAGTTCCAACTTGCCAACTTTCGAAGGAATTAATATAAGATCAAAGCTAAAACTCTTACCGTTTGCAATAGTGTTTGGATCTTCTAAATTCAACTCAACTTGGAAGTTCTTCATTCCAGAAACTAACCAATTGTCATCATGATCAATTAAATCAAGTTTCAACATGACAGTGTTTGGTAGTGATGGTTCATTAGAGAACCTAACTTTCTTTTTCTCCTTCTTTTCCATTTCAAAAATCATAATTTTCAACTTCAAACTTGTCTGAATTGGTTCACAAACCAAGTATTGTAATTGCTCAGTGAATTCAAATTCAACAATGTTGATCGTATTAACGATTGACAATGAAACATCAATGCTTAATTGTTTTCTAATCTTATTCAAGATAGATTTCATGTCAGAGGGAGTAACTGAGAAATCAGATTTTTGCATGAATTTTTGTAGAGAAATTGCAAGTTTTGGCAAATCTGTCAAAGGAACTAATTTCAAGTCATTGGCAAAATCTTCTAAATCAAAACCAACAATCTTGATTTTCTTAGTCAATGAATAAAAATTCAATTTGAACTTCAGTTGGTTAATAATTCGTTTTATCAATATGAAGTAAGGGATCAACTCTGGGTTATTTGAAAGTAGTTCATCAAAGTAAAGTTTCTTTAATATTTCCGTTATTTCATCTTGAACATCGTTGTAATTAATCATCAAGTTCAATGAAGAATCATTCAAACTCTCAATCTTATAAAAAAAAGTAGAACCTTGTTCATTGAAAGCAATGATATTCTTGGGTTGTTCCCAAGTTTTTACCTCAGAGTTACCTGATACCAACTCAACTTCTTGAATTCTTATTGGTTTGTTCATTATAGCAGAGTTAATCGAGAAATTAGAGAATAAACTTGATGATTTGAATATATCTTGAACTGAAACTGCAATCTGTAACTGGGTGTCAATCTCTGTGGTTAAGATTTGGGAAAACTCATCATCGTTAATTGATAATCCCAATTTTAACTTCAATTTTTTGTTGGAAACATCAGGGGGGAAAAAGTATGGAATATAAACGTTCAACTCTGAACTTGTTTCCAATTTTTGATTCACAACGAAAACAAGTCTATCCTGCTCATTGACTAAATCAAACTTTATATCATCATTTCCTTGTTTTACTCTATAAGTAGAATTTGGAACCAGCCTATCTATGTCCGTCTTCATAAATGTAATTCTACAATTTTGAGCACCGTTTGAACCTTGCTTAACAATCAACAAAATCTCATCTTGATGCAAATCTCTCACCGATGGAACAATTGCTGTAATAGAGGAGTTTGTCTTTAATGCTTCAAGATCCATGAAATATTCCATATGATAAGTGGTGATAGAATCACTCAAGGATTTGACCATTATCAATTTCCCGATCTTGAAGGTTAGTTTTTCTGTTTTGAACTTACCCATGACAATATGCTTTGTGCTTAAATCAAGCTGATTGGTTTTTTGTAAATTGAAATTGGATAATTTAAACTCCATATGGTCACCTTCATCATTAGACAATAGTAAAACAGCTTCATCAACCACAACCTCAATCTTACTACTTAGGTCGATACAAATGTTGTAAGTATCAACAGATTTATTGGTAACAAATGGTCTCATCTTAACTTGAAATATTTGATCATTTTGGATATCAATTTCATTTGGTAAGTTCTCCAATAGCTTGTTAAACTTTTCAAGCTCAAAGAACTCTTCTTTTGGAATCAAATCCAAGTAAGAAGTCAATAAGATTGGTAGTATTTCATCGTAGGTTCCTGTCAATTTCTCCAAGTTGGCAATATAAACTTTTAAAATGTTTAAACTTATATATTTCCAGTTTGCGCTATTGAAGTATGTGAATGAATCATTCAAAATTTCTAAAGACAATTCATAATCTTTCAGGTTATAAAAATAAATCAATGCTAATTCTGTTGATAACGTATCGATTGTTTTTGGCTTGTACTGAGAATTAGAGTAACAACTAATTACGTCTTCAGTCATTTGTATGACAGCTTTTTGGAACGATTCAACCGAGGATAATGTCTCTTCTATGATTTTATTTTTCAATTTGTAGTTAGATTCATCTTCAAACGATATACCAATCATGGTTCCCTTCAGATTATACCCTTTCAAACCAGCCAATTTGATAAGCTCGTTCCTTTTCAATAGTTTCAATTCACCCAATTCCTCAAATAGTTCAGATAAACTTCTCTTTGAATTTTCAAGAATGTTATTAAGTGGTTCATTTGTTAAAAAATCATCGATCAATGTGATACTGAGTTCATTTTTTTTGTACGAATCATCAATAGAATTGATATAAGAGGAAATTATCTTCATCCATTCAATTAAATTTTTCATGACTGTTATTTCAGAAGGGCTCGAGTTCAGTAATATCATTGTTTGCTTGCAATAAAAATAAGTTTTCTGTTGGAACTTATTGGACTTTGAATTCAATCTTAGATTTTGAAGATTGGCAAGGAATGGATAATCAACCTCTGTGGCAGTTTCAAATCCATCCTCTAGACCAATATTACCAATGACATTAAACAAAGTATTGTAGCATTTGAGGGATTCATCAAACTGGCCAATGTCATTGAGTACCTTTGCAGCTCTAGTAGTTTTTATAACATCAGCTTTCCCAGATTGGAAGTAATTCAATTTACTGTTGATTGTTTCAATCAAACCGGATTTGATCGAATCCGATAAAAAACTCCAACTCTCATGCTTTTCATCCGGGGTTGAATACGCTGATTTGACTTTAAATATGTTTTCAATCATGATCTCATCATCAACAAAATCTATCTTTAATTTGGCTAGTAAGTTTGCTTTCAAGAATTTATCTGCAGCAGATCTGAGTTCGGAGTTTTCATAAAGAACTATAAAGTACATGCAGTTTGGTTTTGTAGATTTGACATTATTTAACCACTGTTTTACCAATGGTCTAACTCTTGCTCTATACTCATCAACATTTTGAGAAGTGACAAACATAAATCTCAAATATGGATCTATATCATTCTTTTGGTTGGGTATTTCTTCAATGTAGTTTAGTTTGACATCCTTTATTGTCTTTATTGAGTCTGTAGATAGATACTTCCAGTGTAATGTATTGAGTTTAGAACCTTTTTCAAACTCTCCTCTTAAAGAATCATGGAAGATTTTGAATGGATCATAATATCCAACGTTTAAGCTGACAACGGCTGGTATAGATGTTCTCTGGTCCATTGATTTTCAAGTTTGTTATTATGAGGTGTGTTACTCTTTCAATTATCCACAGCTCTGTACCTATCCTTATAGATTCTACTGAAGTGATCCCCTACAAGCTAATTCAGATCAATAGTGTGTGAATATAGGCTACCACCAACACGACAGATGATTTAAAGGAACACGTTGGAAATTCACCAGAAACACTGCGCCACATTTAATTGGCAAAATGTGGCGGATGGAGGGGGAGGCGAGCTAATTAAAACTTCCGCTTCGTGGTTCGGATGAAAAATGTGGAGATTGATGGATCTGGAAAATAGTGAAACAATATTAGCACCTGTTTCATCATGCTTATGAATATCAAACTGTCCCAACTACAGTTTTAGTCTATAACATCATTAAACAGCTTACGAGGTCGAACTATAGGTTACGAGGTCGAACTATAGGTTACAAGTAAACATAACCCATGCTTTTAGATTCAAAAACACTCCTGGCAATAGCCTCAATACTCAGCAAAGTCACTTCGAGTTATCCAATTAAGAAAGAAAATCTTATCTGCCCAGATACCAATCCATTAAACTGCTATCCAAAACTATTTGAACCAGAAGTATATTGGAAACCAGTTTTAGAAGGTCAAATGATTTCACCTGGATTAGACATTAGAATGAATATTGATACTTTAGAAAGAGAAGCCAAATTATCTGATTCCGGAGTGACCGAAAATGATGAAAACCGTGGTATAGTTGTCGTTGACCAAGATCAAGAAGTTTTAGGAGAAGATTCAAATACTAATGAAGATAAAATGGTCGGTATTACAAAGAATTTAAGAAACAGGAAGAAATCCAAGAGTGCAATTACTTCTGATAACGATTTTAGTGGTTCGATAGCCTACGTTGCGTTATATGTCAACTCAGAGACAAGCGAACAAGATTTTGATACCCTAATGGAACACCTCGAAGTGTTATCTGAGCTAAGCTCGGACTTGGATTTTGGTATCGAAGCGATAGAAAACCTCCAATCTCTCTTGAAATTAAGTGGCCTTTATGAGTCTGATTCATTGAAATCATTATCCTACGGACAGGTGGCCAAAGTGGAAGAAATATCAACCAGGATTCTATCTGCTTCCTTACGTAATAACATACTTGCTCAAGAACTATTTAAAGCATATTTCACTAAACCTGTTGAAATCTTGGAAAAGTTAGCCGACGTCAAGATGAAGGGACAAATTTCTGATGTTTTGATCAAAAGAAGATTGGGATTGTTGAGTGCTCTTATCATGAACGGATCTTTCGAAAAGGAGGTCCAAGAAAGTGAATTGAGACAGAACTTAATAGATTTATATGGAGATGTGGCAGATGAAGGCCTAAAGTCTAAAATTTTACAGATTTTATCCGATATAGGTATTTTCAAATTTGAAAAGAGATCTTTAGAAGATAAACAAGAATTTGAGGAGTCCGAAGAAAAGAAAGATTCATTAAGTTTAGATGCGGAATACGCTTCTTATATCCAAAAATTCCTATCCCAATCTGAATCAGCAAGTCATCCTAATACAAAGAAACTTCTTGAACGTTTGAAGTTGCTAAAATTGAACAACAAGGGATTATTCAAGGCTACCCCTGATTTTCTCAACTGGCTGAGCTACCAAATCGAGAGCCATAAAGCAGAAGATCTTGCCAAGAGGGAAATACCAGAAGATGGAGTTATTGAGAACAACAGTTATGTTGACTACTTAATCTCTCTTAGACATGAAGTTTTTGGAAACAAGAATGCAATGAGAAAGCATTATAATGACGAGATATAAATAGTTTACAGTTTTCAAATATAATGTGTGTAACGAATGAAGTTTTAATTGTTTCTTTAGAATACCATTGGATGAAACCGTGTATATAAGAATTGCATCAAGATTTTAAGTAAAGAAGTTCCACAGTTATCCAGTACCATAAAACTGTATTAACCGATTCCTGATGCATCCAATGACCAAATCAAGTCTTTGAAACCGAGCTTCCCCATCTCTTAGGATCAAACAACCCACGTCCAACTGCTGTTGAGTGGAACCTTTCCCCGCTTCAGTCTTCAAAGATCTCATTTGAATATTTGCTACTACCACCAGCACTAGAGGCCGTTACCAGAACACCACATTCTAAAAACATCAATGAAGGAATAAAAGATCCCTAAAAAAGAAATAGATGAAGGACATCATCAAAGTTTGGGCTCACATAACCACTAAAATGTTCGATATGACACCATCAGATTCATGAAGAAGTGTTGCCAAGAACCGTGAGTACTTGTAGCAGGTGTTAAACAAAAAAAAAGCCGATACATTTGGAATAACAAATACCCCAACTTTAAGCAAGTATGATGTATTTCTATCAATTAATCAAAAGTAAATTTTTCGCTTGTTATACTATTCCGTACAAATTCTTATTCCCAACACATGCTTTACTTAATTATTAATATATATATATTACTTTACCTATCGACACCCCCAATTCTTGGAGAGCTAATGAAAGTACCCAAACCGGATTTATCTCTATATGTTGATCTCAACAACTCCATCGTATCTTCATCTAGCTTCTTAACGCTTGATCTGAACCGGTCACTCCGTAAACTCGGAGGTGGTGTTACGGCTGCACTGGAGGATGCCCTACTCACTTTCAACCCCTCTACTGTTGAGTCACCAGCTATTAATGGATACAAATCTTCAAATGCTCTGTTATTGACAGTTTTTAATGTTGATGGTGACAAAGGAGGCATTGCTGTAGAACCAAATTGCTTGTCCTCAAGTTGTTTCTCCAAATCTTCATTTTTCTCTTGAAGCTGTTTATTTTGCTGCAGTTTCTCTTTGTAGAGAATCGTAAGTTCATTATACTGATTCTTGTATTCAAGTAACTGATCTTTCGAGTTATATTCACCAGATTCAATTTCCTTTTTTAGTTTCATGTTTTCCGATATGATTTGATCGTGTTCTGCATGTAAATCGTCAACCATGTCCTGCAATCTTTTTTCCGAATGTTTAGAATCTCTTAATTCTCTCTCTAAATCATTCACTTCTCTGGAGCGCGCACGTAGATCACCTTTGAGTTGGGCTAATTCCTTACCTTCATCTTCCACAGATTTCTTCAACTCTCTGTATTTCATAACCAAGTCATAATAATTATCATAAACTTGCTTACTTGAATCTAAGTCAATTTTGTAATCTTCCCTCATTTTGTCATACTTTTTTTGGAGTTCATCCTTTTCAGCTTGAAGTTTCTGTAAATCAGCTTTTTTTGTAATAGCGTCTGCATTATTTGCAAGGTTCATCAATAAGGAATTATTATCATCTATTTTTTTTATTAATTTCAACATTTCTTCATCTTGCTCAGTGGACGGTATTTCAAACATATTACTGCGAGTACCTGCATGTAAGCCAGTTTTTGGAAACTTACCTGGCAAATCAAACGAATCCTCAGCCTTTCTGTCTTGTCTATACCACCGACTTTGGCTATCTTTGATAATGCTCATTGTATTATTGATCCCTATTTCGTCATCGTCGTTACCATCATAGTAGTTTTCAAATAAGGAACTGTAGTTTCTATGACCTCTTCGGGATGGAGTCATAGGTGGAGCTAGCACCGAGCTTCTTCTACTCGATACGCTGAATCGGCTTCTTGTATCTTCATAAATATCGTTGTCTTCATCATCTTGCTCTTCATATCCAAAAGATCTATTGCTTTCCTTGTAGTATCGTGAATCTGACGTACTATCATTCCCTCTACCTAACCATCCATTGATTTTGCTATAAATTCTGCTGTTTGAGTTATGATAAGTGTTTCTATTTGTCATTGAATCATTGAGCACGTCACTGTCTTCTTCAGTTGACATTGTTTCATAATTTTGCCTCACGGGGTTAGAAATCACTTCTGTTGGGAATGGACTCGGGGATGGTCCAAATAGTGAGTTATACACTTTACCAAAAAGTCCAGGTTTTGTAACAGTTGTGGTTGTATCTTCCATTTTTCTTGCACAATATATGTATACAGATGATCTTTGACGCGTTAAATAAAGAGGATGGTAGTCTGTACACTGGTGATCAGCTGAGTGGCAATTTGATTTCAAGTTTCATAAAGACGTATATAAGATACCACTAATACACAAGTAGTATTCCGTTTGAGATAAGTCAACACAGAGGATAGTAAAGAGCAACAGAGCATCTAATATACACCACAAACACGGTTAAAAGTTTGAATCGGAAACAAAAACAAAACAGGGAGAACGTGACTGGTAATGTGGCGCATTATTTGGACAAAAACCGAGAAATCACAACAAATCGACGCAAATGTTAAAAAAAACGGCGATTGACCTTATCGTTGACCCTTTTGCCTTTTCTTTAACCAAATAAGTCGCCAGTTCTCTCTGTTCAGCTTTATATAAATCCCAGTTTGCCTGATCTACACAGCTGCTTCCCCTTTTTTGATATTCCTTATCAACAAATACATTCGAAACAATTTATTTAAGTAATTAACATACAAAAAATGTCTGATTTTGAAGTTGAGCCAAGCTTAAAAGATATTATTACACACGAATCTTTAAAGTGGATTTTTGTTGGTGGTAAAGGTGGTGTTGGTAAGACAACCTCATCTTCCTCAATCTCCATTCAACTGGCTTTAAACAATCCGACCAAGAACTATTTATTGATTTCCACTGATCCAGCTCATAACTTATCCGATGCCTTTGATCAAAAATTTGGTAATGAGGCTAGAATAGTTGATGGTATAAGTAATTTATCATGTATGGAAATTGATCCATCTTCTTCATTGGAAGAATTCACAGCCAATTCAAACATGGATACATCTGATCCATTAAACGGTATGATGTCTGAAATTACAGGTTCAATTCCAGGTATTGATGAAGCTTTCTCTTTCATGGAAGTTCTAAAGCACGTTAAGAATCAAAGGAAGGAAGATCAATCAGTTATAAAATACGATACCATTATCTTTGATACTGCACCAACTGGTCATACTTTGAGATTTTTACAATTACCATCAACTTTAGAAAAATTATTGGGTAAATTCA
Organism: Ogataea salicorniae; assembly: GCA_030557545.1. Lineage (NCBI taxonomy): Eukaryota > Fungi > Ascomycota > Pichiomycetes > Pichiales > Pichiaceae > Ogataea > Ogataea salicorniae. The sequence goes on from JAKTPI010000107.1 coordinate 20,895, forward strand.
ATGAAATCAGTAGTAAACTAGGTCCAATCATGAACATGATGGGTGGTGACCAAAAGGCTGAGATGTTCAACAAGTTGGCTGATATCAAAACTCAAGTTTCTGAAGTCAATGTTCAATTCCAAAACCCTGAATTGACTACTTTTATTTGTGTTTGTATCTCCGAATTTTTATCCTTATACGAAACTGAAAGACTAATTCAAGACTTAATGAAATACAACATGGATGTCAACTCCATTATTGTCAATCAATTATTATTTGCTGATAATGACGATCAATGTAAAAGATGCCAATCTAGATGGAAGATGCAAACAAAGTACTTGGACCAAATGGATGAATTATACGAAGATTACCATTTGGTCAAGATGCCATTACTAGGTAATGAAATTAGAGGTGTTGAAAACTTGAAGTTGTTCTCAAAGTTCTTGATTGAACCTTACAACCCAAAGACACACAGAGATGTCGTTTTTGCTCTCGAAGAAAGATAAGTGTTATTTATAAAGAATGTATATATATATATCCATATGTCTATATATATATATAAGTTATTTTTTTCTTAGATTAGATAGTATCAATTTTGGTCAAATCAAGTAAAAATCAAGCAAAGGAAATCAAATAGAAAAACAAAATTGGGTTTCACACAACCATTTTTTACGTACATCTGATCTGACATTATTCAGTTGAATTGTTAATATCAATCTATCATCTATACACTTGCTCATAGGCCTTCTTTTTCAAAACAATTATATATCAGGAAGCATTACAATGTCAGGATATTCTTGTCAACGTTGTAAGCTACCTTTAATAATTGATGAGTCTTTAGAAGGCTTGAGTAATGCTCAAAAGCATCTACTTACAATTAACTACGGACAAAGACCGTCTTCTTCGGTACTTCCAATCACATCAACAACAACATCCACTAAGAATGACGATTCTTTAGATGAATACCCTGTGATACCCGAATACAGATTGAACTTGTTTAAAGAAGCCATGCTGACTAGTGATGGCAAACCATTGATAAGAACGAGAAAATTTGGTCAATCAAATACCAACTCAAGCAAGGCCTCACCACCACCAACAACAACAGCAACAACGACAAACATTGATGATGGTTCTTTTGTGATTTTGGAAGATAAGGTTCAACAACAAATACAGCAGGATCAAATACCCGTTAGTGACAGAGTTTCGAAATTGGATAGTATTTTCAATATATTGTCATCAAAATACGAGATCGACTACCCTGTATGCAACGAATGTGCAAACAATTTGATCGAAGAATTAAAATCAAGATTCGAACAATTGACAAAAGAAAAAGATACTTATGTTCAATTTTTGAAAAAACTTACTGCTCAAAATGGTCCAAATGAAAATAAATCCAATGAATCGTTAAACGAATTAAATAATCTGAAAACCGAAGAGGCTAATTTATTGAAGGAGTTGAACGAAACGGAATTAGAACAAGAGAATCTAACTTTGCAATTGATTGAAGTTGAAAATGAATTAAAGGAACTGAATGTAAGAGAACAAAATTACTGTAATAAGAAGAACATGTATGAGAATGAATTGATTGAATCGATAAACGAACGCGAGAGAGTCAAATCTCTATACGAATATAACTTGAACCAACTAGATTCACTTAGAAAGACAAATGTTTTTAACGATGTTTTTCTCATATCCTATGATGATCAATTCGGTACAATAAATGGCCTTAGATTAGGAAACTTAAACGATATTAAAGTTTCGTGGCATGAGATTAATGCAGCTTTAGGACAGTTTGTTTTACTTCTATCGACGATCGTCAAACTGTTAAACATCAAGTTAGAAGGTTATAAATTAATTCCAATGGGGTCAACTTCAAAAATTGAAAAATTTGAATATGACTCTAAGAATCCAAACAAATTCAACAGAGTTACTTTAAATTTATTCAGCACTGGCGAATTTTCAATTGGTAGATTCTTCACACATAACAAACTAGATGCAGGAATGGTTGCATTAGTTGATATAGTTTCACAAATTGGACGCAAATTAAAACGGTTGGATAACTCTAATGATTTACCTTACAAAATGACCAAGGATAAAGTCGCAGGTTATAACATCAAACCATCAGCAAGAAGTTCAAACGAAGAGTGGACTGCTGCCTGCAGATATTTACTTACTAATGCAAAATGGGTTTTAACATATTGTATTGCACATCAATGAGTTCAAACCTATATATAGACAACGCCCCTTTTTTCCGTTCTTTCTTTATCTTATGTACTTTACTCTTTAATCTAATGTAATGTAATCTAACGATCTTTTCTAACAACACGCACATTCCTAAAACGGCATCCTTATTAAATGCATCATCGCAACAACGGCTTTCAGCCATATTATCCAAAAATAATACATCACTTTCTTGATTCTTGTAGTATAGAACCTGAATATAGATTACTTAATTCACTAATGGAATTAAATCAAATACTTTCAATTGATACCAGAAATTTTCAAAACACTTCCAAAGAGAAAAACCAGTCAAATTGTCACAAAACTTTTCAGGGGAGAAAACGGGCAAAAAGACGTTTATTATATAAATTTTCACAAAGCCGTTCGTTTCAAATAACAAAAAAAAACAAACATTTTTATTTTGTTTTCATTTTTGCTAGCAACTATCTTGCTTTCCTTTGTTTGGCTGATAAACTACATAAATCTGGAAACTAAAATAATTAACAACAATAAAATAAGCACAAGAAGATTTTATATTTTTCTACTGTTCACTAACATTAATGACGGCGGAGGTTAGCAACGTCATAGTACTGGACACAAACAATTCCCCAGCGCCTTTCAATAAAAATAAGTTACTACAACTATTAAAGTCCTTGTCATTTGAATTAGATTTAAGGTTTGTTAAATTAGATGAAATAGTGGAAAAAGTTTCTCAATGCTTGCCTTCTGAACTAACAGTTGATGATCTAATAGAATTGACATCCGAAATAATAGCTTCACTAAATACAAAGCATCATCATCATTCTTCACTTGCGTCGAGAATTTTATCCAATAACTTGCATAAACAAATACCCACAAAGTTCTCGGATAATGTCATTAGAATGTATAACCACAAACCTTCAAATTTTAGGAAATTCAAGCCACTAATATCGGAAACCTTATACAAGGTTGTTATTGCAAACAAAGAGGAAATTGATAATGCAATTGATTTGAAAAGAGACTTTGAATTGGACTATTTTGGGATTAAAACTTTGACAAAATCATACTTATTGAAAATAAACGAGAAATCTTGTGAAACTCCACAATATATGTTCATGAGGGTTGCTATTGGAATTCATGGGGATGATATCGAGAAATGTTTAGAGACTTATGAATTAATGTCCATGAAGTATTTCATTCACGCATCTCCAACTTTATTCAATTGTGGTACAGACACCCCATATTTGTCATCTTGTTTTTTACTTGCGATGGAAGGGGATTCAATAGATGAAATATTCAAAACCGTTCATAAATCGGCTTTAATTTCAAAAGCGGCAGGTGGCATTGGTATGCATCTTTCAAACATCAGATCTTCGGGTAGTTATATCTCAGGTACAAACGGAACATCAAGTGGGCTAGTTCCTATGTTACAAGTGTTCAACAGTACTGCCAAATATGTTGATCAAGGTGGTAATAAAAGACCAGGTGCTTTTTGTATGTATTTAGAACCTTGGCACTCTGACATTTTTGAATTTTTAGATTTAAGAAAAAACCATGGTAAAGAGGAGAATAGAGCCCGTGATTTATTTTATGCACTTTGGATACCTGATTTATTCATGGAAAAAGTTGAAAATGGTGGAGATTGGTGTTTATTTTCAGAGGATACATCTCCTGGATTAAGTGATTGTTATGGTGAAGAATTTGTTAAATTATATGAAAAATATGAAAGTGAAAAAAGATATGTCAAGAAGGTGAAAGCTCAGAAGTTATGGCATGCAATTTTGGTTTCACAAACGGAAACAGGAAATCCATTTTTGTTGTATAAAGATGCTTGTAACATGAAGTCGAATCAAAAGAATTTGGGGATAATCAAATCATCAAACTTATGCTGCGAAGTTGTTGAGTATTCATCTAAAGATGAAACAGCTGTTTGCAATTTAGCGTCAATTGGATTACCTAGTTTTATTAAACTGAATTCAGATACTAATGAAAAATACGTGGATTTTGATTTATTGCACAAGATCACCAGAATATTAACCGAAAATTTAAATAAAGTTATTGACGTTGGTATGTATCCAACAGAAGAATCTAAAAAATCGAACATGAGACATAGACCGATTGCAATTGGTGTACAAGGTTTGGCGGATGTTTTCCATGAATTGAGAATGCCTTTTGGTTCACCAGAGTCGAAACTTCTAAATATTAAAATATTTGAAACCATTTATCACGGATCAATAGAAGCCTCAATGGAATTGGCCATAAAACATGGTAAATACTCCACGTACGAAGGATCTCCAATATCTGAAGGAGTGCTTCAATATGACATGTGGGATCATAAACCAACCGAATTATGGGACTGGGATTCGTTGAAAGAGAAAATCAAATTGAATGGTGTTAGAAATTCTTTATTAGTTGCATTAATGCCTACTGCTTCAACTTCACAGATTTTAGGATTTACTGAATGTTTTGAACCAATTACATCCAATATTTATACTAGAAGAGTTTTGTCCGGCGAATTTCAAATCGTTAATAGTTATTTGATAGAAGATTTAATTAAACTCAACTTATGGAATGAAAACATTAAAAGCCAGATAATAAGCAACAATGGCTCAATCCAATTGATTGATGAAATACCAAGCAATATTAAATCTTTGTATAAAACTGTTTGGGAAATCCCTCAAAAATATTTAATTGATATGTCTGCCGATCGTGCGCCATTCATTGACCACTCACAATCGTTGAACTTGTTTATGAGGGAACCAACAATGTCAAAACTTACAAGTATGCATTTCTATGCTTGGAAGAAAGGACTCAAAACTGGCATTTATTATTTAAGAACTCAAGCTGCTGCTTCTGCAATCAAGTTCACATTGGACCCAATATCAGCCAAGTTGAAAAGTGAGGATTTGAAAAGATCATTTTCTGAACCAGCAGAACCGTCAAAAAGAATACACTATCCAAACAAAAGTGACAAAACTGATGCTTTCAACATTTTCAATAAACAAATCATATCATGTAATATAAAGGAACCAGAGAGTTGCGACTCCTGTTCTGGTTAAAGGTTTTAAATTTTCCGCAAACAATACTATTGCCAAAGATACCCTATTCTTGTACGTACGTTCAATAGTTAAAAAGGAAACAAAATAAAACACACAGAGGGAAATATAGTTTTTTTTTCTCAGCTGTATATATAAATAAATAACTGATAAAGTCAGTGTATTAATTAGGTTGTATAATTCAATAACTTTGCTCTTTAAATTTGACCAAAGGGGCGAAAGCAGGAGATGGATAATAAAGAGTAAATATATTATTAATAATTCGTGTCTACTTTCTATATAGTCTATGCTTCCTTTTTCAAGGTAAAGTCAAAAGGCTGGAAAGCTTTTTGAAAGCTTGTCTTTTGGTTGGTCTCCTCAAGTAGTGTCTCTTTACAATTTTCCCAATACAATCGTTTTTGAAGTTTCAAAAGAAACGCTAAGACCCTTCTTGGAAATTGAAGATCAATCGGTTTGTTATCTGTTCCTAATTTGTACAAATAACGAACTTGTTCAGATTCGGATTTCAATAGCATTATTAACATATAGTCTTCTGTATTCATAGTGACGTTTAATTCCTCAATAGTTTCGTCTTTGATCTTGATAAACTTCATATCACTTTTATACTTATTATTATTAAAATCAACTTGCTTATTTAATGCTTCATCAAATTTCTCATCAAATTTGGATTCAATTGGGAGGAATTGGGTGTGGCTGTGGATCCCTTTTGCTCTAGAAATTTCCCAAAACACAACAGTGTAATCACCCAAAGATTTGAACATCTTGACTAGTGAATTTTGGTAGTTTTGTTTCTCTATGTACAATTTTGTATTTTCCACTTTAACATCTGGTTCCTCAGCTTCCTTGTATTTTAGTAGTGTTGGATAATGGTTGATTGGGATTAGAAGTCCATGCCCCGAAAATCCATGTGCGTTCTTATATAACAAAGGACCTTTAGCAACAGTGATGTACATAAACTCACCAATTGACATGATCATATGTAATTCCACTGACGGATTGGATAGACAAAAAAAACAACTTCTTGGATTGACATCTTTTTTTTCCTTTTTTGGTCTGGATACAGCCATATCTGAAATAGCTGGTCTCTTTTTGTCAACTATGGAAGATATAGCGATCAGCGGAGTCTCAGTAACCTCGATAGGGGCTTCTCCAAACTTGGTCACAGATTCTTGGTCGAAGATTGGATCTAAGCTCAAGTTGAAAGCATAGTACCATCTATCAGATCCACCTTGTTGCCCTAAACTGATAAACCTAGTAACTCTATCATAGCCTTCGTATTCCCACTTGAACGGTAATCTTTCAAAGAACTTACCAGCTTCAGTACCGACTGCAAACCAGTAACGTGGTTTGGTATACTTCATCAAACAGTTCAGTTTCATATTTCCGACCAAAGTCAATTTTTCTTCCTTTGATATCGATGTAGGCCATTGGTAAGTGATCAACAAATCTAGCACTTGATTCTCAAAAACGGACTTCAGTTGATCACTAGCGATATCTTTCAAATTTCCGGTGACATAACCTATTTTCAACCCATTAGATAATTGTAATATCCCGTATTTTCCAAAAAATTTCAACTTTGGGTGTTGTTGCTTTTCTTTATCAAAGGTTTTCAGACCTTCAACATGGTAAATTGATGTAGAAGGTTCTTCAAATTCGGGTAGTTTCCCGTTGTTCTCAGATATGATGTCACCTAATAATAAAACACCTTCAAAAGGACCATTCTTTTTATTCAAAGAATTGGAAACCTTGACAGCTTTTGGTAAGTTTTCAGGAGAAGGGTTCAAAACCAAGCTATAATAAGTCATGTAAAGTTGTTCCAGTTAGTAAAAAACACAGTTCAGTTGATACATTGCATGAAACTCTTGGAGAAGAATGAAGATGTATACTTACAGTTTAATCTTTCCGTCACTCATAGCAATAGTTATTAATCTTATTTTAGTATTATCAAGAAGTTAGCCACCAATCTATTATCAGACTACAGCATCAAGTGTGCTTGTTGTATCTTGATGATATCTGATATATATTTCCGAAAAATATTTTTATTTCGGTTGAAATTGTGTGGATTTGAAGGCTGTGATTTCTTTTGAGAAATTGCGGCTCTATCTCAGAGGACTGAGTTACATGACTTTAAGAGATTTTACAACAAATCGACAGAGCCTATATACATCTCTCTGCAAATAGTATATGTTTTTAAATAAACATGATATAAACAAATTGATCAGAAATCTAAATAAAATAAAAACGATAACAACAGAGCACGCTGTCGTAGATTGCACATATAAAAACACAAATAAAAAGCAAACAATAAAGGTATATATATATAGCTTAGACCTTTAACAAAAAAACCCAAATATAGTGAATTAAAACAGAAAATGATAACTTAAAAGCCAATTAAAAACACTAAAAATAACCAAAAATATGAGGAAAAAAAAATAAGAGAGAAAAAAAACTAGAGGTCCATCACTTCAATAGAGAGTGCCGAATGGTTCGTTATAACGATGATAATCTCTTGGGTTACCTTGAGTATTAAGAAACATTGGGGATAAAATGTTGTTTGAATTAGTGTTTGGATTACCTTTATGCTTGAAAGTAAACCCAACAAAACTTTTTTGATCAGCTTTCACACTATGTTGAGAAATCTTTTCATCGTTTGCTCTCTTGGCTAACACTTCCTTATATTTGGCCATATCAGCCTCGTTTGAGAAATCATCAAAGTAACCGGCATCTTCTTCGTCATCCAATTGCGGAGTAAATGGAGGAACTCTTTCTCTCAAGGTGTCCCATTTAACTTCCGCAAAGTATGGCATAGCCATGATTTGCTTGAATGATCTTAATCTTTCATTAGGTGAAGCAATCAGTCTGGTAATCAATTGCCATGTTCTATCACTGAATAAGTATCTACCATCTTCATATCTTGGCCTCTTCAAAGTTTCTCTCCATCTCTTTAAATTACCATAAGTTTCGTCAGATGAGCTACCTGAGAAAGGAGTATAGCCAACAATAGCTTCAAACAGCATACAACCCAATGACCAGTAATCAATGGTGTAATCGTATGATTTACCTTCTAGGACTTCTAGAGCCATATAATCTGGTGAACCAACAATGGAGTGAGCAAAGTGAATGTCTTTACTTCTTAGCGACTTGTACAATTGTTGCCTTTCAGTAACGGTTCTATCCTTTGGCTTATATTCGAGGTCTTTAACTTGATTCAATCTCAGCTTCATACTTTCAATTCTATCAGTGGAAACAGAACCAGCAGCTAAACCGAAATCAGTTAACTTGATATGACCCTTTGAATCAATCAAAAAGTTTTCAGGTTTCAAGTCACGGTGGGTGTAGCCTAACTCATGTAAAGAGTTAACAGCAGCTAACATTTCAGATAAATAAAAACGGGCATGTTGTGGAATTAAGTAACCAGCATTGTTTAGAAGAGTACGGAAATCACCGCCTGGAACAAACTCCATGGCTAAGTAAACGCTTTCAGAATCCTGGAATGCATAGTAAAGCTTAACTAACCATTCTGATCTTGTATTGGTTAAGATATCTCTTTCGGTTAAAACGTGTCTTGTTTCATCAGTTTTGGTCAACAAACTCTTACTTAACACTTTCAATGCACACATTTCTTTAGTATCTCTCTTTTTAGCTAAAAAGACTTGACCATAACCACCTTGTCCAACTTGTGTAATAATATTAAAATCTTTGTGTTTTGGCTTGATTCTTCTCTTTCTTAAAAACGCTCTTTCTCTACCGATGTAATTTTTCCACTGTTGTGGCCTTTCATTTTGAGGAATTTTTTGCAGACTCTCTTCGACTTGACGAAGTCTGTCCTTTCTACTAATAACATAATCAAACATGTCACAGTAGTAATCTAAAAAGTACATTTGACAAACCGTTGTTAATCTCTTGGTTTTACCAGAGTTGGCTTTGGTATAAAAGTCATGGGCTAATCTAGATGGGGATTGAGCTGGTGATGATCTTGGTGTCCCATAGAGAGAAGGTTGAGCAGGGAATGAGTTTCTGTTTGGGGTGGAAGGTGGGGTGTTTTCTTTGTTGTAACTGATTCTTTCTAATGGTCTCATAGCTTGAGCTGGATATTGATCAAAACTTCTGTTTGGGGAGCTTGTAGTTGACATGTAAGATGCATAAGAAGTATCAGCAACTGCGGATGTGTTTTGTCTTTTGGTTGGAGTTGTTGGGGGTCCAAATCTTAAGCTTTCAACATCTCTGGAAATGTCTTCAACATAGCTGTTGTCGTTCTTTTGAGAACGACCAAAAATCCCTCCAATTAAGGTCATGTTTTGATGTTAGCGCTGTAAATTAGTGAACGTAATACAATTGAGTTTTCAAGTCTAGTTGTTGTTTCTAGTTGTTGTTTCTAGTTGTTGTTTCTAGTTGTTGTTTCTAGTTGTTGTTTCGATGTTTATCAAAGTAGTCTATAGACCCATGAGTATTAGTATATATGTGAAACTAAAACATCCTGCCAGATAAAACTAAGATGACAATATAATTTTTGATCATGTATACAATCGTTTAAAAGACAAAGAGCTTTTGACAAGTGAGGATGATAAATCCTGTGTTGATATTTTTCCTAATTGGGAAATAAACAAGTGTAATAGCGAAAGAAAAGTACATCTTTACACCGAAATGGTTTTTGTTACATTTTTTATTTGCACAGCCGCTTGTATTTGAAGGAGTTTTGTAATAATTTGTATCCAACAAGGGATATATATAGTTTTATAGTTTATAAAAGCTTCAGGTTATAGGGAAAGTAAAAATAACCTAGTGGCTGATGATTATATACTTGTATAAATGGTATATATATATCCAGTAAATTGGAATCACCATACTGGAGAGGGGTAATTGGTTCACTTGTTTTCTATGCAAAGCTTAACATCCTACTTGGCTTTATTTATCATACTTTTATCAATCTATGTGTTGTTACTGATACAAACAGTTACTACTTTGAATGGTTAGATCTTTTAAAACCTGATTAATAATTTGCTTTGAAGATGCAGATGTATTTAAGAAAAGACTCAATTGAACTCGTTAAATCCTCCCTAAAAGGAACCTCAGCCACATTACACATACACCGGGTAAAACGTGGCGCATGTTCTACTTTAAAAAATTTCAGAAAACCGAGAGATCAATTTCGTTCTTTTATAATAAAGTAAAGAGATACAAGACTTCACCATCTTAGAAGACAACAGTTGAACCTTCACTTTAAAATCTAGACCAACATTGGCACACATTATATCAAGAAATATATACAGTATTAATTGACTAAAGTAACTAGTAAGGAGCATATCAATTTACAATAAAATATTTTAAAATGGTTCAAATAAGTGAAGTTACTAAAGACACAGACGTCACCACCACCACCACCACCACCACAACAGTTTCAAGTTCAAGAGAATCAAGAACTGCAGCACACACACATATTAAAGGTTTAGGTCTAGATGAATATGGTGTTTCCAAAAGGGTTGATGGCGGTTTTGTTGGCCAAACTGAAGCTAGAGAAGCGTGTGGTATTGTTGTTGACTTGATTAAATCAAAGAAGATGAGTGGTAAGGCCATTCTATTGGCTGGTGGACCAGGCACAGGAAAAACTGCATTAGCTTTAGCAATTTCACAAGAATTGGGACCAAAGGTTCCATTCTGTCCTATTGTTGGTTCAGAATTATATTCTGCTGAAGTTAAAAAGACTGAAGCTTTAATGGAAAACTTCAGAAGGGCAATTGGTTTGAGAATTAAGGAAACTAAAGAAGTTTACGAAGGTGAAGTTATTGAAATCACACCTGAAGAAGCTGAGAATCCATTAGGCGGTTACGGTAAAACCATTAACCATGTTATCGTTGGTTTAAAGACATCTAAAGGTACAAAGAGTTTAAAGTTAGACCCATCCATTTACGAATCCATCCAAAAAGAACGTGTTGCAGTTGGTGATGTTATCTATGTGGAAGCCAACACTGGTTCAGTTAAGAGAGTTGGTAGATCCGATGCATACGCCACTGAATTTGATTTAGAAGCTGAAGAATACGTTCCATTACCAAAGGGTGACGTTCACAAGAAGAAAGAAATTGTGCAGGATGTTACATTACACGACTTAGATTTAGCAAATGCTAGACCACAAGGTGGTCAAGATATTCTATCAATGATGGGTCAATTGTTAAAACCACGTAAAACTGAAATTACTGAAAAATTAAGAACTGAAGTTAACAAAGTTGTTTCTAAGTACATAGACCAAGGTGTTGCTGAATTAGTTCCAGGTGTTTTATTCATCGACGAAGTTAACATGCTAGACATTGAATGTTTCACTTTCTTGAACAGAGCTTTGGAATCTTCAATTGCTCCTATTGTCATCTTAGCTTCCAATAGAGGTTTAACTACTGTGAGGGGTACCGATGATATCAAATCTCCACATGGTTTACCAGCCGATTTGATTGATAGATTATTGATCGTGAAAACTTTACCATACAACCACGATGAAATTAAGACTATTGTGATGAAGAGATCAAAGACCGAAGGCTTAATTTTACAAGGTGATGCCTTGGATAAGTTGGCTGCAATTGCTATGAACACTTCTCTAAGATACGTTTTACAATTGCTCTCACCAGCTGGTATTTTGGCTAAAGTCAATGGCAGATCCGACATTTCAGTTACTGAGATTGAAGAATGTCAAGCATTATTTTTGGATGCCAGACGTAGTACGAAAGTTCTTGAAGAATCAAAGGACTTCCTATAAGTGTGTTTGTACTACTTTTCACGTTTTCTTTTATATGTATAATTAGTTGCTGTTTAGTGCCCTCTTTTTTTTTTTTTTTGAAAAACTGTTATGTGATTGTTGGCTTGTTAGCAATTGATGTTTTTTCTGATTTTATAGTTAGCTTCCAGTAGTATGTGTAGACTAGATCCATTTAAATGTCTGTTTCATATTTGAATTCGGCAGGTAGGCTCCATTTTGCGGAAAACTAAAAAGGGCGGGATGAGCAAAATCTTTATTACTTCAAATGAAAACACTTTCTAATAAGATACAACAATGTTTGGCTGAAAATTTAACATATTAAAGATACACATATGGGCTCATACACAATTACAAAACAATCAATCTATAGATCCTCATCATAAACCACCCAATTCAGTACATTCTTCCAAGAACTTATCAGCAGTAGTCACCTCCGTACTACCATAACAAACAATTTTTTTTCCAACGTTACCGCCACCAACGGCAACACCACCATTAGCGGAAGAGCCACCGTTGACACTAATACACCAGTCTTGTAAGTTACTGTACTCTAAATAATTACCACCACCAATGGTAAACACCAACGCTTGGTCATAATTCTTTCTCACTGGTTGTTTTGAATGGGAACCTCTGATCAAAACAGGGTCAAAGTACAAATAATCGTCGGTCAGTTTGAGCGATTCTTGACCGGCTTGACCTGGACACATGATTGATTCGACAATGTTTGTTATTGGAAGATTCTTCTTTTCTGGTAGCAAGTTTTTGATACCAGAGATTAAGGAACCTAAACCTTCGTGTAATTTTGAAGAACCTTCTGTTAATCCCATCAATCTTGAGGACAAATTACTGAACAAAGCTGATTTGTTGTTCGATTGGGAGTTTGAGTCAGATGTGGAGTAAGCGTCGGTCAAGTTCATTGATGATAACTTGGTTAATTCTTTAACCTTCTTAATGTAAACTAATGGATTCAAATCACATTGTAGCTCACTTAATGCTGCTTCACAGTCATTAGCGAAAGCTTTTGGTTGATCGCATGTCAACATTAAGATAATGTAAGTTCTTAATTTATCATTTATGTTGTTGGCTTTAGCATTTGATTTCAAGAGTTCCAAGAACCTCTTTTGTGTTTGTGGATCATTTACATTTTGTTCAATTTCAAAGAATGCATCCAAGTTTTTTGAATCTAGTTCCTTGATCAAATCTGTAAGCACAGTCATATGTAAATCAATGATGTTCTTTCTTGCTGTTAGTTCAGGTAATGCTTTGATAGCTTCTTGAATGTGTTGAGTGTCGTGTTGATCATTAGGATCAATTTCTTTGATTGAAGAATAACCAGTCTTGGCTGTCAACTCTTTAGCTTCCTCAGTGTACTTGGCCAATTCACTTTCCACGTTCTCAACAGCATCTGGGAATGGTAAAGAAGAGTTTTTGTTCCAGAAGAAATCTTTAGGATCAATATCCAACCTCTTAATTTCAACTTTATCATCAGCTGACACTGTTTTAATTTCAATTGTATTTCTATCCAATTTGAAAACATCACTAACCATACATTGGTAGATCCAAGAATGGGCAAACATTGAAGCTAAATCAATGTTTCTATCTAGTAAAACCAGCACTAATCTTTCACTACTTTGATTACCGCTCATTGATTGACGTGTATTAATAACATGATCCCTTAGTTTTTGATCTAGCCTTTGAGAAACTAATTCTGCCGGACCACCTCTATTAGATCTTATTATAGGAATTGAGCCCATTGTTAAAATAGTGGCAAACAACCCAGAGGAAATCTTATCTGCCATGACTGTAATTTCATCTTCTGTAGTTCTAGGGTTGTTGAATTGTGAATAAACTTTGGCCAAGTCCAACGAGAATAAATTTGGTTCGGTGACAACAAAATCTAAATATTGGTCATAAACTTGCTTAACCTTATTTGAGTTACCACTTGTTGCAACTTTTTTAGCAAATTCTTCCAAAAGTGATCTGTTCAAACTAGAGGTAAAGTTGATGTAGAAATCAGCGTATTGATCATTTTCCAAATCAACTATAATTTTGGCAATATTTTCAGGTGTTGGCTCAACAAAATAAATAACAGGGACATCGGACAAAGCAGCTCTTCTTTGGCTTATCAACGAGTGCATGGTGATGCCATACTCCAACAAATCATTGACTCTTAACACGGAAGAAACAATTGCCGTGGATCTTGTATCTAACACTAAGACTTTCCAAATCAACTCTTCCGCATTTGTGGAAGACACCAGATTGTTTTCAGTGCTAATGTTGAGATGCAACATCTTCTTCAAGTTGAGAGTTTGTCTCTCTCTGAGAGTACTTGGCAATGCTTCTAAAGACATGCTGTGTATCAATTGCTATATGTTTTGCGGTGACGATTGCTGAGTTTTATGTACAAATATAGCAAGATGGTTTTCACTAGATACCCAACTTAACTTGAACTGATCTTATTTAACCCGTCTTTTGGTTTTGTTGTCAAAAAAAAAGAAAGAGTCGTGCGGAAAACAATTGTACCATATATAGGTGCAAGGATGAAAAGTGAGTTAGTGTGCTAAGAATACTTCGCATCCCCTTTTCACTGGTGTTGTATTGTAATTTATTCATGTATTTTAATCAATCTATATATATAGTTGTGTCTCAAGAAGCCAATATAAGACTCTATAGTATCATATATATGCGTAACAACAATTTTACTCTTAGTTACGATTTCGAACGTTATTGGATTCTTGGAATAGCGCCACCTGGTGATCTTTTAGTTCTAGCACTCAACACTTCAACACCGTCTTCAGTGACCAACAAAGTATGTTCGAATTGAGCACTTGGCTTACCATCAGCAGTAGTAGCAGTCCAGTTATCAGGCCACATTAAATCCCTGTACGTACCAATGTTGATCATTGGTTCAATGGTAAACACAATACCTTGCTTACAAGTACCAATGGCCTTGTTCTTAGAATAGTGTGGGACTTCTGGTTGGCAATGGAATAAACTGTTGACACCGTGACCACAATAAGTTCTCACCACTTGTAATCCGTGTTTCTTTGCATGCTCTTCAATAATGTTACCAAATTGTCTGATTGGAATACCTGGTTTGATGATATCGATACATAGTTGCAATGATTCTCTAGTAGTTTCAACCAAGTTGACTAATTCTTTGTTTGTCTTTGCCTTTTCACCCACATAGTAGGTTTCGTTTAAATCAGCATGGAAACCGTTCTTGTAGATGGAGATATCCAGGTTTATAATGTCACCGTCTTGTAATGGTCTCTTGTCTGGGATACCGTGACAAATAACTTCATTCACAGATGAGCACATTGATTTAGGATAGTTGTAGTAGTTTAATGGAGATGGGTATGCTCTTCTCTTGATGGTTTCTTCATGGACAATGGCGTCTAGTTCATCAGTGGTGACACCAGGTCTGATGGCGTCAGCGGCAATGTCAAGAACTTCTCGACCTAATTGACAAACGGTTCTCATTTGCTTAATTTCATCTTCGTTTAGCACTCTGATCTTGTTACTTCTATCATTTTTTATTTCACTTATTGGTTCACCGTTTTGAGCATAGTCTGGTCTAACAATCTTAGCAGGAACTTCACGCTTTGGGGTTAATGGGTAAGCTGGTTTCAAATCACCTGCGTATTGAAACTTTGGGAATGGGTTATAAGATTCAACACCTTCTTGTGGATGTATAGCCTTGTGCTTGGAGAAGGATCCACGGAAACATGTGGAGTTACAGAAGTATTGATTCATGTTTTGTTTCAAACAGACAGGACATTTCAAATTAGAGGTGGTTTCTTTACCACAGTCTGGGGCACAACAGTATCTAGTTTCGGTTTCGGCTGTCATCTTGGTAGCAGTAATTCGTTTGTTGGTATATTTAATATATATGACAGATAAAGATGTTTGATCTAGTAGAGATCAAAGACTCATCTTATTTCTAAACTGCCGCACACGAATAAAATGAAAATTTTTGTAGCTATATACACATAAAAAAACAACGGCGATTTTATTTTGCTCGCGCACGAAGAGGAAATTTTTATTTGTATCAAGTTGAAGAGACATAGTGATTGACTGGATAAATAGACTAGACACCATTACAAACCAAGGCAATATTCAGGTGAATGCCTTTTCATAACAAAAAGGAAACTCAAAAGGTATAAACAGACAAACAGATAAACAGACAAACTAGCAAACAAACAACCACACCTACACACACATTTAGAACATAGAATAAACCTTATCATGTCTTTATCAAGCATCCAGCAAATAAAAGGCTTCACGATCCTACCGATCCAACTACCATCATCAGTGGCATCAACAAAGAAAACATACCATTACATATACTTGAAAAAACACACTTCCAAAACGCAATCAGGATCACAAACCCGTTCTTTGTTCATCGTGAACACTCCGATCAATAGTAACTTCACCAACATGAAGAAACTGTTCAGTGACGTTGCCATTGGCTCCATTATCGAATCATTTGAATCCAAGGAATTTTATGATGCTAATGGAATTATTAATTACGACGTAGACATTGACTTAAGTCAGTTGACAAATGAAGAATTGGTGACGGTCGAAAATGAAAAGAGTGAAAATGATAAAGTTCCTGTTGGTTGTGGCATAGTTACATTTTTAGATAAGAATGGATTAAACCTTGCGTTAACATCAATTAAGAAGTTGGTGTCATTGAGCAATAATATCAGTAAGTTACCTGTTTGGAAATTTGATGAATCAGAGACAGGTACAGCCAGATACACTGTTGATTTAAAACTGGATTCAAAGAAGTTGAGCGGGGAAGTTTCAAGGGATATGCGTGATTTCCAACTGAAAGAACAAGAAGTTAAAGATTCTTTGGATACGATGAAGTCATTAGTCGATGATGATGGGTTTACATTGGTTATTGGATCACATAGAAAGACTAAAAATGGTATCATGGGATCCATTAAAAAAGCTGCTGATTTGGAAGCCAATAGTGAAGCTTTGAAGAGGATGAAGAAGAAGGAAAAGCAAGATTTCTATAGATTCCAAATCAGAGAAAGAAAGAAGTTAGAAATGAATGAGTTGTTGAGCAAGTTTAAGGAGGATCAAGAGAGAGTGAAACAAATGAAGGAGAAGAGAAAGTTCAAACCATATTGAACACGAAAACATTTTTACATTTTTACATGTTTACTAACACTAAATATATAATTACAACTGTACTTTTCAATATTAATTAATAGAATTTAAGAAGTTTTATACAGCTTTAAATTCGAGGGGAATCAACCGTAATAATCATTATATATATATATGTGGTAAATAAGCAAATAAGTACGTTACAATCTTCCACCAGGTGTGCTCCATCCACCATCACCTTCCAACCCATTCCCATTCCCATTCCCATTAATACCTCCATCTTCCACTTGACGTAGCATGATACTAGGGTTTAATCCCATATCAGCTAACTCTCTGAAAACTAAAACAGGTTTTTCATCGTAACTTAAAACTCTTTCTTGATCACCACCGTAGCAAATAACCAAAACATACTTTTTCCAGTCGGATGGAAGTAGATTGTGACGTTTCATCGCAGCTTGTAAGATCTTATGACATGGATCTTCAGTTTTTGCACGAAGTTGTTTTAGTGGTTCTGAAGTATTGCTGTTTGATGGGTTAGCAGTGGTCGGCGTCGATGTGGATGATTTCATAGGAGAACGTAAATGTGGTGTTGTTGCAAGAGATTGATTTAAACTTAAAGTGCTCGATTGAGAGATGTTACCACTGGAACTAGACGATGGCAATGACGGTTGAATTGGATCAGGAGGAATAGGAGAAATTATTGGTGGTGATGTTATAGATTTTCTATAGTTTGAAGCTGACGATGAAGCATGTATCTTTTTAGAACTCGTTGATTTTGGAATCGACTGTGGCTTTATGGTTGACTGTAATTGTGCTTGATGATAACTTAATTTAACCGGGGATGTATTTGTGGATATTGATGATTGAGAGTTGTAAGGACTAGGAAGGGCGCTATTCGATGCTGATTGAAAATCAGGGGTTGGTAAAGGTTTTTTGTCTTTGATTTCTTTCAATATTGGTAGCATATCTTCCTTCAGTTTGTTGAACTGATCGGCTAATTTCTTCTGATAACCTGCTGAAGATGATAGCAAACCTTCAGTGATGGAGTTTGAAATGGAGGACACCAGATTTGTTGATAAAATAAGGGACTGAAGCTCATTTGCTATTGGATCATTGCCAAAATTTAAGAGATTAAGGTTTTTCTCTAGCAACAAACCACTGATGTCTTTCATCAGAGCCAATCTTAGTTTCAAACTTTGAACGCCCATATCTTTTAGTTCCTGGGTATTTAAGTAAGGAAGCACCATACCCGTAATATTGTGAGTTTTGAACATACCAATAATTTCATCTCCGTAGTTTTTGTGTTTGAGCCATAAAAGGATTTGATCGTTGTTCCAAGTTAAGCTGTCGTTTGAAGAGATATCTTTGTTTGAATCTGGAATGACTATAGAAAAAGGTCTGACTGACTTGTAAGTAATCTCTTGAGGTGACATGATTGTATTATTCAATTAACTTAGTAAATTTATGCTGATAAAAATGTACGCAAGATGACAAGGGTAAGGAAAAGAAGATATAACAGTTTGATTATTGACTGTCACCTGTCCCTGTCTTTATCTTTAAATCTATTTATCTTTAAGCTTCTATTTAAAAGGACCCTCCTGAGAACAACCAATTACATAATTCAAAAGCCGGCACGTGACTGTCAGATTTGCCAGCTAACAACAAAAAAAAAAAATAGATTGGAAATCAATCGTAAAAAACTAGGAAACGCGTATTTTTGATCTGATCTGGTTTTTGTACATTTGGTAAAATGAACTCTGCTTAGAATAATAACAACTAACGCCCGAACCCACTTCAATCTCCCTTTGTTTGGAATCCTCCACATATTTCCAATTGATCATTTATACCCATCAATTTTTTGCTCTAAGCATATAGTTCAGGAGTCATACATTAAAGGTGCCCCCTTTTTTTTAAATATAATCACCCATTCAACCTCAGTTGATCAGCCCTTTTGTGTGTGTGTTTCTTTGTTTGTTGATACATAGGTAACCCATAGGTTAGCCAAAAAAAGAAAACACATCGATTACAGAAAAGCTACAACATCAATTATGACTGACGGCTCGAACCTTCTTTATTATCACACGGTGTTGAAGCAATTCCTTGATATTTCCTCGGACAGCCTAACCCCAGTTACTTCCTCCCGTGTCATCAAAGCCAGAGAAAAGTTGGGAAAATTGACGAAATCTCAATTTGTTGATTTGAGTACAGATGTTTACGATGAGTTACAAAGAAGAATCAATGAAAATAACAGTGAAAAGTCAGATTTCTTGCTTCCGAGATCAAATTTCCATCCAAAGAGAAACCAAGCAAGACAAAAATTAGCCTCTTTACCCTCAACAAGATTCAAAGATTTAGTCAATGACGTTTTGTTTGAAATTGAAAGACATGAACCTGATTTAATCCACAGTAATGACAAATTATCATTACGGGTCATTGATGACTCTACAAATCACGTGCAAAATAAACCATCCAAAAAGCAAGAAGAAGACACAACAACTCCAGTAAGAGAAATTTTTGATAATATTTTCAAACTGGAAACACCATCTCAAAGAGAAATTAAATCAACAATGGTGGTGCCTCAAAAATCAGAATTAAGTTGGTCAAGTGATGAAGATGAACCAGAATCAGTTTCTAACGGTAAATACATCTCTTCTCCCTCGAAAAATTCATTCAAAAGTAACAACGCTAGATCAATTCATACCGCTAATCGTCAATCCCCACAAAAAAGTGATAGACAGATTGGTACTGTTGTTGGATCTGTTCATAGATTGTCAAACTCTCGAGACCTTGCTAGGGATATGCAATTGCTACTAGAAGAGAGTAGTAAGATGGATACCAAAATTTCAAAATTAGAACAAGAACTTGCTGAATTAGAATTTAAAAATAGATCATTGACCACCACAAATGATTCATTGACAAAGGAAACAACCTTCTTGCAAGATCAACTCGAAGAATTTCAACAAATAAAAAATAAGGAAGTAGAATCCAAGGAACAAGAAATTTTAAATTTGAAAAATCAATTAGATCAGTACATTCAAACTCAACAGCAAGGTAGTTTGGAAACCAAACAATGGCAACAAGAAAAAGAAAAATTACTCGATGACCACAACTTAGTTAATGACAAATACAAATCATTGAAGTATGAACACGATAAACTAGTTGAACAAATATCAATGATGGAAGAAGAAACCAAACAGAAGAAAGTTGACAGAACTGAACTAGAACAATGGATACAACGTCATCAAGATTTAGAAGTTGAAAATAAATTATTGAAAGAAAAAAGTGCAAAGACTGACGAATTAGAATTATTAAAATTGTCTCACTTCACATTGGCTAAGGAACACGAATTGTTAAAGAAGAGTGTTTCCAATCATCCATCCAGTACTGGATCTGCATCTGAGTCTTCACCTCAAAAGTCATTACCAATTCCAGTTATATCTACAATTGATAAACAACAATTAGAAGACTTGAATAATGACTTATTGTTATGGCAATCCAGATACGAGGAGGCAAGAAGCGATCAAATACTGAAGAGTGCTACCAATTCAAAGGACTTGCAACTGTTATCCTCAGACACACACGGATTATTCTCTTCGAAGGATATTTCCACCTTTTTTGCGTCTGTTGATTCAACCATAT
This sequence comes from Ogataea salicorniae, assembly GCA_030557545.1. Lineage (NCBI taxonomy): Eukaryota > Fungi > Ascomycota > Pichiomycetes > Pichiales > Pichiaceae > Ogataea > Ogataea salicorniae. Next base: position 41,631 of record JAKTPI010000107.1, read on the forward strand.
TGTACATATCAGATAATCATGTTCAACCTAATATCTTGTTTGAGAAAGTTGCTCTGATTGTGACTAATGTGAATAACTTGATTAATAAAGTTAATATATATGATACAGAGACCTCACAACAAATTAGACTAGTACAATCTTCAATCTCAAATGCGTTAACAAGCACTAGATATTTTGCAATTTATAAAGATATTATTCCTAAATTAGTTATCAACACATCTATTAATGATGTTTGCTTTGCTATTTCCGACTTGATCAAAATCGTTAAACTAAAAGGTGATTCAGCCAAGCTTGTTCCGACCATTGAATTGAATGGTACCAAGAACTTAACATCATCAGATATCGCGACAAACAATTTGAACAATTTAACAACAACCGAACCATTTGAAGAACATATATCTTCACAAGAGACACCGGCACCGGCTCGTTCACCGATTGTTGAAGCACTAGTGCCAGGCGTCAGACCTTTGAGAATTACCCAAAAACTGAGCCAAGAAGCTAGTCCAACACTGTCAACAAGTTCAAAGGCTAAACCAACCGGTATATTACTTGGTAACAATGGGTTTGGACCAATTAGTCCAATCCATGTGGCTCCAGCAACAAACACCCTTACTGATAGAGAAATCAAAACGCCAACAAAACATATTTACAAGGGTTCGAATGTCAGTGTTTCATCGTTAGCATCTAAGTTTACGGGCGCCAACAATAACAATGGTTCTCCAACACAAGATGACAACAACTCTATCAGGTCATCACCATCTTCAAGAGGTAACAATTTATTAGCAAGAATGAAAAAATTACAAGAGAGTAGCGATAACATCGGTAGTCCAACGAAATCCAGTGCATCTTCCCCTATTAGAATCAACGATCCCAATAATATAGCTTCATCAACAACATCAAAAGCATTCGATAAGTTTGGTGCAAAGAGAAGATCAATTGACGAAGGTGCTAAGACTAGTAAGGAGGAAATCTTGCCAACTACCATCTACAACAATCCATTAGATTTTGAAGATGAATTGAAACCGGATGAGTATAACGAGGGAAGTTCATCACCAACTAAGAAGCTACCGTACTTGACTAAACAATCAACTGAATCAACAGCATTGGCACCAGTACCAGCACCATCATCCAGCAAGACTATCCCAAGTGCAGGTAGTGCACTAGATTATAAAGATGATTACCCTGTTGAAGAAGAAGACGATTTTGTCTTTGAGAATTTTAATACTCTGAACCCAGACAACACTTTAAAAGAGTTATTGTCATATTTGGAACATCAAACAGTGGAAGTTATTGCAGCAATTCAAAAACTTTTGGAATCTATTAGGGATCCAAAGGCAACTAAGAAGTTATTGAGATCTGGAGCAACACAAATCATTGAGGTTGTGAAACAAATGGCTGAAGGTACAAATACTTTAATGAACCAAAGTAGATACATCGAATCAATGGGCCATGCTAAATATGTTGTCGATGTTTTACTAGATTGTGTCTCGAGAATGGAAAGTCTATACGGTAGCGGATCCAATGGAGTTGATCATGATGATGGAGAGTATGCTGAAAAATCATTCAAGCAAAGATCGGCAGGTATTGCATTTGACGTTGCAAGATCTACCAAGGAGTTAGTCAAGACTGTTGAAGAAGCCAGTTTGAAAGATGATATTGCTGTTATTGATTCAAGGCTGAATAACTTCAATTAATGATCATTGCTAAAACATCTTACCATGAGAACAAAAATGAAAAATAATGTTATGCTTTAACCGTACTTAATCCTTTTTTTTTGTATTTGATTCTGTTTTTCCTACCATTTTTATTCTATTTCTTTATTGTTATTATTAGTATTATTAGTATTATTAGTATTATTAGTGTTATTAGTATTATTAGTATTACTGTTCAATGGTATTTCTCAAATGTAGTACTGAATGGTACCCCGCCGACGGCCGCCCTCCACCTATCAATAGACAAGGATTTTAACTAGACAAATATACATCCAAAGCCAAAAAATCTAACTTCTGTTTCATTTATCAAATTACCAAAAAAAATTCTTCCAGTAATGTAATAAATATATACCAGTTTCTCCAACCGAATATAGTAGAGTAGACACAATGCAATACTCAGATCTTAAATATCCAACTTGAACACTAGATCTGTATAAATACGTCCCGATCCCGATTCCTTTTATTACGCATACAGGCAAAGATTCCAAAAATCTTTCCCCCGTAGAATTAGCTGCCAATTTATACCTACGTGCAAATATATAACAAAGAAGCAATAACAAAAACAACCGAGGCATCTTTTTTCTTTGATTTTTTGTGTTTTTGCGATGTTGGGTTGTGTTTTGTCAGGCCGAACCGGGAGTACAGTTGCTATAGATTCGGAATTGCTAAAATCATCTATATTTATACTTGTAAACTGTTCTCAAGCGGAATAGTAGATTATTAAATATGTGTATATATATATATATCTTTATATACTCAGGCACGTTACAAAACAAAGCAAGCCCGGTGATATGCACAGCCACAGATCCGGGGGGGCGGTCAACGTCATCGTCAAGTGTCTGTGAGAAATAAAGTTGCTGTGGCGAGTGACGAAGATCTGACAATAATAACATCATTGCTCATTGCAGATCGGGGTGTTGCCGGGGATTCCGTGCGACAGAAAC
>JAKTPI010000108.1:0-44282 GCA_030557545.1 Ogataea salicorniae
AAAAAAAAAAAAAAAAAAAAAAAAGTTTCGGAAGAGGGAAGGGGGGGGGGGGGGGGGAAAGAGAAAGAGAGAGAGTTTCTCACTATCACTGCATGCAGCTCGACTCGGCTCTTTTTTTTTTCTAAGCATTTATATTCCTTGTGTAGTTGTGGCAATCCAATATTGGTGGCGCGCAAATTATTGTAAGATAGAGATGTATATCCCGTCCCGCTTTACATCAGAGGGCAGGGAGGTGAGAAAGCCTAGAACGTTTCTTTTGAATGCCCTCCCAATCTCCCAATTCTCTTTCTCTCTCCCCCCACAAGTGAAGTTTTACATGGGCTGGAGTCAGGCAGGCAGGCAGGCAGGCAGGCAACGAAAGACCCTATGGGCTTCTGGATTACTCTTTTATGTATGGGAGAGGCGTTTGCCACCCAAAATTTAATTTCCGGTCTTTTTTTTCTTTTTTTTTTTTTGCTGCTTCTCAGGCAAATTAATGAAATTTTTTTTTTGTTTCTTAATTCTATTTTTTTCCAATCTTGAGAGTAGAATATAAAAAGGATGGTATTCGTCCTTTTCAAACTCTAATCAGTTTATCAATCACAATTCTTTTCCTTTCTTCTTTCCTACCTTTTTTTTAATTATTAGAGTCTCTCGTTATACAACAGTCTATCACTTTATATTACTACTAAATTATCACAATGCAATTCTCAAAGATCTTCGTCACTTTAGCTGCTTTAACTGCTGTCCAAGCTACCAACAACTCTACTGAATCATCATCAGTCTCTACCGCCGGTGCTGCTGTTAACTCTTACGGTTCAGTTGCTTTAGGTGCTGGTATCGCTGCTGCCTTTGCTTTATTCTAAGTTAATTAAAACCAAAATCAATAATACTCTATTATAACTCTACAAGAAACAAGATGACTGGTGAATTTTTTTTTACTTGAAGTGTTTTATCATAATTATAATTTTCTTTTTTTTCTGCTGAAGCTTTGTCTTAATAGCAAGAATAAAATACCATCAACGGTTCAATGCTTCTTTTGAGTTATATATGATTAATTCTTTTGCTTTTTTTTGTCCTCAAAATTCCATTGGTTTTTGCTTCTTGGGTTTGTTTTCTTTATGTTTTTTTTGCGCAAAAAATATAGAAAGCTTTACTTTGTATTTATTTATATTAGGTGTCTTTTAATTTCATTTTTCTTATTATACTACAACCTATTCATTCATTTAATATGATGTATACTTTATTTAGTTTAATTAACTAACTACCTATTCCGTCGTTATAAAACACCGAAAGAAAAGGAAAAAGAAACAAGCGTCAACTTTTTTTTTTTTGCTTCTTTTAATACTCTTATCTACCTTTGTCATAAAAACCTTTCAAATTTTGTCTACATTACATATCTCCTGTTTTATTGTAACCGTGCCTGCTATTTATAAATATAGTTCGTGTATATTAGTTGACTGCCATTTGAACCTTTGGAAACTACAAGAGTTTATAATTTAAGGTTGATGTTGTAAAACCAACTGACTCATAGCAATCTCAACTAATATTCATTTACATTTGAATTGACCAGGTGTGGATGGACGGACTGCTTATATAAATTTGCATTCTGTTCTTTTTTTTTTTTTAAGCCTGGTTATAAATTAGAATGACTCTCCTCGCAATCAACAACAGAACAACAGCGCATTTTTTTTGTTTGCTTTGGCGCACTACCGCCGGTTGATTTATTTTTTTTGACGGCGCAAGAATTATTTATTGGAACAAAAGGCAAAGCGGAACAATTATAATGTGACAGGTTCCGTATCAAATTGGGAGATAGCGAAAACGTATTCGAAAAAAAAAATATTTGTTACTTATATAAAAAGCTTGATGGCGACAAGAGAGTGAGTGGCAGAGCATTATTGTTCAAAGCCATGTCGAGATATGTATACTACTCAAATAATATACAAAGACCTACTTTTTTTTAAAAGGCAACATAAAGTAGACACCATGTGGTGATATAAGTGGGAAGGGATGGAATTGCCTGGTGGCGGAACTGTAATATAAAATCCTTAATTCGTATGATTCTAATTATAGAAGTTTTTAATAATAAAACTGGCCGCCAACCGGGAACTTGATTTCACCGTGTGGAGAGACTTTTTTCAGACCTGTTGTTGGTTGTCACACACCGCCCCACACTGTGCACATCACTGTGCACATCACATACACCAAATGTCTCTGTGTGTTTTTCTTCTCTTTACTCTTAGAATTCAAGTTTATGGATATATAGGATATATACTGGAAGAATCAAGTGGGTCGTGTAATGTAAAGGTAGGAAAGAGCTGCACTGTTCATACCCATGAAATTAAAAACGTTGCTAGCAAGCGTGCATCATGCTCATGCTCATGTAATCCTCTATTTCAATTCTTTTTTTTATAGACTACCTTTAACAGGATTTTTTCACAATCAGGCCAAAGTTTATATTGTTGGGTAACAGCAAACTTTCTAATTTTGCTTTTACAGTAATTGTAATGCCATATTTTCTTGAAAAAGCTTTGTAACAAAAAAAAAAAGCTGAGGATACTCACTCAGTCAGGAATTTAAGTGAATATTCCAAGGTATGGCGCAGCAAATTTCATTTTTTGTTTTGAACTGCGCCTTCCTTTGTGTCAAAGCGAATGTGGCTAGTATTCGGATCGATCGGACCTTTTTGATTTCTTTCAGGCTCTAAACTTAAGGACCTAAAAAACCTTGAAAGTTGACAAGAAAGGCTGAATTAGCAAAAAAAAAAAGAGAAGCAAATAAATGTTTATGACGTATCAAAGATATAATAACTAACATCTTTGCTTTTTAGTTTAATGGATGGTTGGTTTGAAAACATGTTTTTCAAACTGTGTTGGTTTTTTTTTTGAAATGATCGTATGTCACGTGGTTAGATAAGTCAATCTGGTTGAAATACAGTAGCCAAACCCTAGCTATAAGACTAAATTAGTATAGCCTGATATATATTACTGGCCACCGTCACTGTTGTATTGGTTTAAGATTGTAAACAATCATAGAGTATATCTATGTACAGAATACAAACCTGCTATCAACTTGGGGTTGTGTGTTAGAGAGTAATAGGTGTCCGTACCCTCTTTTGAGTAACCCATACATGGTTTAAAGCTGAAAAGTGTGTTTACCTTTATTTTTACCTTTAAACGACCAATGTATGGATCAAAAGACGGTAGTTTCATTAGCAAGATGGAAGGTAACTAACTATACAAAATACGTAGGGAAATACCCAACCTTTATAAAGAGAGAATAAAAAAGGTTCCTCCCTCTTAATGAATTATATATGACTTAAATTTTGAAACCGAATCCTCGCATGTTTCAAAACACGAATGATTCAAAACATGTTTCATAGTAACCGAAACCTCATTTAGACTACTATCGGCATCTCTGTTACAGGTAAATAAATATATATATATCTATATCTAACACATACTTGCACTTTGATGATCGCAGTTCGTTTATTTGATCGTCTTAATATGCCAGAAACATTTATTGAAACACTTGACTTTAGAACCACAAATATTAACAAGACACGAAAACAACACATAAAGAGATCAAGGTCGGTTCTTAACGTCACACCTTCTAGCTTAGTTACAAGTAAGAAAAAGCCAAAAAGATCTAAAACCACACCTATTGAAATAGTTTCAATAGAGAGCCAGTCGACCGACGAAGATAAAACCCAATATCCCTCTATAAATAATTCTACAGATGATGACGATGATAACCTGATTACTTGGGAAATGATACTTTCATTAAAAGAGAATAAAAAAACTCAACAAGACAAACGAGGATCTATTGAAGTTATCAGTACACAGTCAAATTCACCAAAAAAAACATATTCAATAACTGATGACCATGTGTCGTCATTAGCAATAAAAGAGGTTCTTGTTCAAGACGATTCTGGAGAACAAGAGATTAACTACCTGGATCCCCTCAGCGATATCCAACCATACGAAATGGCAACAAAAGTTCAAGTTCCAGAACATGACATAGAATTTGCGCAAAACTATAACGAATCAATAAATGAAGTTGATTCAACACCAGAAATCTTCTCAAGTATTGAAGGTTTGACTAACGTTAAGAGCCAAGAAGAAGAAGATGCATCGTTAGTTAACTTGGATACACCTTCAACAACAACAAACTCAACCCCATTTCCCTCACCCAACAGTATATCCAAATTGAAAGTGATTAAAACTAAAATAACTTCACAAAGAAATTTTAAAATGTATCAAATTCCAACAGACCTCAGTATCAAAATCAAAGTTCCTAAACAACCAAGAATCAGAGTTGGACTTTCACGTAAGGAAAGAGTGGATCCATTACACTCATACTTGAAAAGACAATGAATGATACATCATTCCCAATAAACATAATGTTGAATATTGCTTTCATTTCTCGCTTTTTTACTTCTTATTACGACCTTCATCTTTTTTTTACTTTTTTTTTCTACTTATCACGACTTTCAACACAAAGTACCCTTTCAGGTACTATCGCTATCGCTAAAGCATAAATTCACCCACGCCTATTGTATACCCCGTTTTACTTACGCATCAATATATAATATATTTATTCAAGTTTCGTAATAAATTGTAATTACTAAAAAGAATATGTTTATTAGCAACAAATAGGTTCAATCAAATTAACTGTACCTTTTTTTTTTCTTTTTTCCCTATGTATATATATATAACTAGACACTTATTATACATCGATTACAATTCATCCTTGTTGACAATATCAACCAATTGAGTTTCAAAAATCAAAGTGGCATCGGGAGGAATAACACCACCAGCACCCCTTTTACCGTAACCTAATTCAGATGGAATGATCAAAGTTCTTTCTTCACCAATGCACATATCTAACAAACCTTGATCCCAACCTTTGATCACTTGCCCAGTACCAACTCTGAATTGAAGTGGTTGGCCTCTACTGAAAGATGAATCAAACGCTTCACCGTTGACTAAAGAACCTTTGTAATGGACGCTTATTTGATCACCTTTTTTGGTCCTTCTGGTACATTCTAATTCTGGAATTTCTTTGGTGACTTCAATTTGAAATTTATCGCTTGAAGCTTCAATGACGGAAGTTAGTGAGAAAAGAGCTAGTAAAGCAAATTGTTTGAAATTCATCATGTAGTGATTAACTGATAGTTTTGGAATTAGGTTTAAAAACTGTGTTTTTTTTTTTTGGCCACTCACTTTGGTTAACAGATGAGTTTATTAGTGCATTTAAATTGATGTATATCCATTTGAAACGTTGCTGTCTCTACGTACTCCCACGTATTCTCCGATATGAAAAAAGAGAAAGCATCCCCCCCACAATGAGTATTTTTTTTTTGCGTCTTAGCTCAAGTGCACTACCTTTTTGAACTAATTGTCTTCAGATTAAAAACTGTCCCATCACCAGAAGATGCTACATGGTAAGAGGAAGAAACATATAATTTAATAACACTTTTGTTTGTCTTTTGCGACAAACGAAAAATAAATTGATATCTATACAAACAAAAAAAACGCAAAACAAATGTAGAAAAAAAAACACGAAAAATATGATAGCCCGTTATACCCATTCCTCAAAAGGAATTAAATAAATATATGCACAAAAATGATGATGATTAGCAAATGAAGTTTAACTTATAATAAGAAAGCTAAACCAGCTAAACCAACAACACCAGCACCGGCATAAGCAGCACCAGCGATGGCACCGTTATCATATTGTTCAAGGGAGTAAGTTGAGTTAGAAGAAGAAGAACTGCTGTAAGCTTCAACAGTTGGGGTGAATGAGGAAGAGGAGGCAACAGTGACAGCAGAACAAGAACCAGCAGCATCACAGTAGGTAGTGGTGATGGTTTGGTAAGCGTAATCAGTGGAAGTAATATCACTGGAAACAGTGACAACAGGGGTAGTGGTGATATCAACGTATTCATCAGATTCGGTACATGATTCAGCAGCACATGTGGTTAAAGTAGCAGTGTTGGTGGTATAAACAGTTGCCCATTCATCACTGGAGCCAGCTTGAACTTGACCGTCATCAATTTGAGTAACAACAGCGGCCGCAGTAGAAGTAGTGGTTTGACATGAGTTCTCAGTACAGGTAGTTTCAGTAACAGTGGAGTAGTCAGTTTCAGTTTGGTAAACGGTAGCGTCAGTGTCAGCTTCAGCGGAACTTAATGGACAGTAGGTGGTGTAAATGGTGGTGACACCAGCATTAACGGATGTGACGGTGGTCAGAGTGGAGGCAGCAGCCTCAGTGGAAGTAGCTTGACAAGCTTCCTTGGTACAGGTAGTTTGGGTGGTGGTGGAGAAATTAGTTTCAGTTTCCCAGACAGTAGCGTTTGTGTCTTCTTCAGAAGAAGTGGTTTCAGCTTCAGGTGCAGCAGTGGAAGAAGCTTGACAAGTTTCTTTGGTACAAGTGGTTTGGGTAGTGGTTTGGTATTCAGTGTTGGTTTCGTAAACCGTTTGTTCAGAGTCAGCTTCAGAAGAGGTGGTGGTATCAGCTTGGATTTGACCATCATCAATTTGAGTAACAACAGCAGCAACAGTGGAAGTAGTGGATGATGAAGTGGTGGTATCAGCGGCAGTAGTGGCAGCAGCTTGGATTTGACCATCACCAATTTGGGTGACAACATCTTCAGCGGCAACTAAAGCTGCTAAGATTGAGGTTAAAACGATTTGCTTGAATTGCATTTTGAATGGAAAAAGTAGTTGTAGATATTAATGTGTTATGTTAAAAGAACGTGGTGGGTTACTTGATAGTACCTAATTATATATTAATGAAAGTAAGAAGTTGGATAGTCTTTGGAAGATTAAAGAGAAGAAAGAGAAAAAAAGTAAAGGAGATCAGTGTCTATAGAGGAAGGAATAGTAGGTCCTTTTATAATCAAGTTGTTCCAAGCATCTTGAACCGTGTTTGAAGAAAATTGTTCATGTTCCAGATGCTAAGGATATAGATCAGTCTATTGACAAGCTACTCTTCTCGTTAAAACAGTATGGCTACAGGAGTTTACAATTGTATTATCATACCACGGAAGCAACTCAAGACCGTGATCCTTTGTAATCACTATTGTTAAATTAACGAAACCAAAACACGGTTTCTCGAGGTGGTATTAATTGTTTTTATGAGGGGGGGGTACAAAGGCGGACTAGATCTCTATAGTTCAAAGCGTGTTTGTGTTTGTGTGTTGAAAACCGGTTACTCGGTTGACGTTTTGGATGCGTCAATATTTTGAAAAATTGACGCGTATTTTTGTTGACGTTTTCAAAGGCGTGTTGTTAATTATTCTGAAAAAGCGCGTGTCGATGAGAAATTTTTCATGGGGAAGCGCGCACCTCTGATCTGTTACTGTTAATAGAGAGAGAAGGTCTATATATAGGATTGGAAGAGTCAGAAGGGATGAGATCATTAAGAGTTATACCGTACCTGTACGTGCCTCTTCTTAAACTCAGGTTGGTATGTAAAATCTTTCTAGGGGGTGCAAGGAATGTGATTCACACAGACTTTGACGTTTTTTTGAATAAAGAATAAATTACAGTGAATGCGGGAGTTGTTATGATTACATAATACAAATACGATTAGGTAAGCAGGAGTTATTGGTTAAGTGAAACTTGCTAACCAGTACACCATCATCATCTTGCGGTCATATGTTGAACATCACTCATCCAATCTTGTGTTACATATATACATATATAACTTTATAGCTTTCTCTACTATAGTTACACCCGACTTCTGTTTTAGGAAACAATTCTAAATTCTATTCTATTGTTGTAACTTATCTAACAATAGTCAGACTCTGACATATTAAGAGTCTCTTTCTTCATTTTTTACAATCACTTCGAAAGGAATAAACAAACTCACTGATTTATTAGACAAATTTTCAATTTCAGAACAAACAACTGTAATAAATCCAGTAACCTTTTACTTAACGGTTTGTGGGAATATGTTCACCAAGTTGGACAGAATAATTCAATGGATAAGTTTCCGTTTTGTGCCCATTGCGGTCCTCATCATCCTACAGCTAAACATTTCTTTACTTATGACCATCCTTCACAATTCACCCAACACTACAGTAAAAATGATAAGAATCTGCGAAAAGTTGTTTTAAGGTTTGAGCCAGAAGCTCGTAAACATCTCTTTGTTACTAAGACCAATTATGCTGAATGTAGATATCTTATGAATATTTAGAATGCGGGTCCCCAATGCAATTTACATGTCACAAGTAGCTTAAGGTTTGTAAATGAATAAATGACTACAAGTTGCAGAAAAGTGTTACATTTGGTACTGTATAAAGTGTTTCTTAATCAGACCAGATATTGAACAACATTTATAATTCCTACTTCTTAGTAGTAGTGATAACTATACATTTAAGTTTGGCTACTAAAAGAGCCACCACCTATGATTCACAGAGTTTAATTTTCTGACTTTGCCAATGTTTGGGTGTTTTTGTATACATTCTTCTTAACGCCAAAAGAACCCTTGTAGATCTCTGGGAAATCTAAGCAGTACTCATAAAACTCCCATTTTCTACCTTCCCAATTGCTATCAATTGGTAACTTCTTTGAGAGTTTCTCTGCAACAACCTCGCATTCTCTCCAAACCCTCAAAACGTTTAGTCCCATCATCTTAGCAATATCTTCCTCTGTGGCATCCGTTCTTTCCCAAACTCTCATAACCAAATCTGGATACTTAGAAACATCTTCTAAACCCTTTGGACCAACAGGTATACCATCAAAGTCAGATCCAAACCCAACATGGTCCCAACCAATCAAGTTGACAATGTGAACAATGTGATCAACAGCATCTTCAATTGAAGCATCTTCCGGATTATCATTTAAGAAAAACGGGAAGAAGTTGATACAAACAACACCACCATTCTCTTTAACATCAAGCAAAATATCATCTTTAACATTTCTGCTGTGATTCTTCAATTCAAACACTGAACTATGGGAAAAGATAACTGGTGCTTGAGTGACTCTTAAAACATCAACCATGGTTTTATGCGAAACATGAGATAAATCAATCATCATACCGAGCCTATTCATTTCCTTGATACAATCAACTCCGAAATCAGTCAATCCTTTATCAGGCTTACCTGCAGCAACAGAGGATGCTGCAGTAGCAAAAGGGTTATCACAGTTATGTGTTAGTGTGATGTACCTGACACCTAAATCGTGGTATTGTCTAATCACAGCAAGCGATAAATCGCACTGATGTAAACCTTCAACACCTAAAGTGACCGAAATTTGTTCGTTATTGGAGGTTCTATAATTTGATAAAGCATCGGTTGCATTATTAACAAACTTGAAACTGGTTGTATATTCATTGGCTAACCTTTTGACAACATCTATTTGCTCCAATGTATCTCTGACTGCAGTGGTTGGAATGTTGAAGTCCTCGTATAATGAATCATCAACTTTGCATTCGATAAAGCAACTGAAGAATTGAACACCAATCTTTCCAGTTTTCATACGAACAAGGTCTGTTTGAGAAGCCAATAGTTCATCAAAATTAAATTTCCCTGTACTGTGCAATTCGTTGTGTAGTTGAACTCTCAAAAGGTATGGAAAATCATTATGGGTGTCTATTATTGGAACATTTTTAACAAGCTCATTGAAACGAGTTTCGTAAGGTGACTTAGTGTTGGATTTAGGGACAACCATTTTCAAAGAGAATTGATTGATTGGTTATATGTTATGCTTGCTTCTGCAATGGACATATGAGTATGTTCATATCTCAAAATAATTTTGGGAAACCTTATTATATAAGATATGAAAACCAGACAAGTTTACCAGTTCCAACCGACTCCCCTTATCTTGATCAAAAATATATCCGACAAATTTTTTGACTTGTTGCGGATAACTTTATTAGTTGCGCCGCAAATTTAAGATTTCTCGCCTTTTATCATTTGCTAAGAGACATTTTTGAAGTTTTGGTTAAATGAGTACCCTTCTGAGATAAGATAGCACTTTCACACAATCTCATAGGCGCACCAAGTAGATAAAGATTATAGATGTCATATTTGAGCAAATGTTATTATAAATACTTTTCAGTTTCCTCTGTATCCCCAAGGAATAAAAGTTTTCAGTCAACACAAAACATAAAAATTCGTTAACTCTCAAAAAATAACTATTGGGAAAAAGATTTAAGATTCTATACAAGTCATGTCCAGTTCAGTTATGGAAGTTGTTAATCCACCACTCAGTGGTCACTTTTCCACTGCTAGTCAAAGAGCCGGTTATGAAACAAATGACGGTGGTCTCGATATTATTAAAGAAACAGGTCTTCAAGCAGGTCTTAAGAACAGAATGATCAACTTGATCGCTCTATGTGGTATCATTGGTCCAGGTGCTTTGATCGGTATGGGATCCATGTTGAGAAATGGGCCTGTCGGTATGGTTATTGGTTTTAGTATTGTTGGTTTACTAGTGCTAGCGATGTGTTTTGCTATTGGTGAAATGAACAGTTATTTGGATTTCAACTTCTGTATATTTGGATCACGTTATGTGAGTAAAGGTTTTGGTGCCACTTTAGCTTTATACTATGCTTTATTGTGGATCACAAACTTGATGTCTGAATATACATCTTTGACTGCATCCATGACCACATACAGTGATAATGTTCCTAGTTATGCGTGGTATTTAATAATGTGGGGTGTCTTCACCGTTTTTCAATTGTTGGGTGTGTCAGCATACGGTGAAGCTGAATATATTTTAGGGTTCATGAAGCTTGGATTCCTTACTGGGTTTTACATTTTTGCAATTATTTATGCAGCTGGTGGTATTTCATACAACAAACCAGATAATCCATTTGGTAACTACCCATTAAACAACGGGTTTAAAGGTATTGCCAACAGTTTTGTGTATGCGGGTGTTTTCTATTCGGGTGTGGAAGCTATTTCGATTATTGCTGCTGAATCTAGAAACCCAAAGAAGGCCATTCCTACTGCTGTTAGAAGCACTATTTTCAGAATCTTCTTTGTCTACTTTGGTTTATCTATCAGTTACGGTATCACCGTTCCATACAACGACCCATACTTATCCGACGCTTCAAGAGTTATGAAATCTCCAATGACTATTGCCTTGACTCAGGCAGGTTGGGCAAACTCCAAATACTTTATCACTTCGATGATCGTTATGGTTTGTTTTTCTTCTATCAACTCTGCCATATATTTGGCTTCAAGAGCTGTCTTTTCCTGGGCACATGCTGGTTTTGGCCCAAAGATTTTCACCACAGTTGATAAAAGAGGTGTTCCTTATGTTGCCATCCACTTTTGTCACTTGTTTGGATTTTTGTCCATCTTATCGTATAAATCTGGTTCAACAGTGGCGTACAGCTACATTGTTGGTTTGACTGGTGTCACTGCCTTCATCACTTGGGCAGCTATCTGCTGGACCCACTTGAGATTTAGATGGGGATTCATCGAACAAGGTTACAGTTTAAAAAAATTGCCATTCTTAGCACCATTTTTCCCTTATGCTAGTTTCTTTGGTCTTGGTTTAGGTGTTGTCTTGATTTTAGTCCAAGGTTGGACCGTTTTCGTTCCGTTCGATGCGGGACTTTTTGTTGATGCGTATATCTTGATTCCTGTTTTCTTTATCATTTGGGCTTTCTATGATCTCTGGTTTTTCAAGGGTGAAGGTGGTATCATTAATTATCAAGATATGGATTTTGAAACGGGTAAAAGACCTGATTTGGATGAAGTTATTAACGATGAATCTGAAGAAGATGTCGAGCTAATTGAAAGCGAAATTGGTGTCGAAAAGATGTCTCGCTGACTATATAATACATTCTTTGTGCTTTATGTGTAGATTCTTTGAAAGATCTTTTATCCTGTAAGTTTGGTTACTTTTTGTTCTATTTTCTATTATATTTTTTATTTATTATTATAAATGCTAATCCTGTTCCCTTTGAATTGTTGTAGTTCAAGTATCTCAGAACCTTACAAAGTTGGTTCTCCTTCAATGAGCCGCACATGTTTACATTTCAAAAAAAATAATTGGATATTTTTTTATCGATATCAATCAATATCCATATTACATACGTGATCAAGTGAATATAATTTATCTTTCTCTGTTAACTAAAGCTTGACTAGCTGATATAACCATCTCAGACGAAGCAATAACTCCAATGAAAGAAAACAACCCAAGTCTGATAATAGATCCAAAATCCTTACAACAACTTTTTACTGAGTTTGAAATACTTCATTTGCTTTACCATAGAAACTCCAAACAGCATCGTTCATCACTATGGTGGAAACATTTCAACATTTTGCATAGAAAACTAAGAAGAATATTGAGTCTTACGATTGATATCGATGAGATATCATCTAAAAATCAACTTACAAGATTGAGATTTACTAAAACCAATAAGCAGAAAATCGATAAACTGAGAATCAAGACTAAGAATTCCAAGAGGATAATCAATGAAAAGACCACTGAGATTCTAACCATTGTTAGATTTTTGATTACAAAGTTACTTCCTGATTGCTATTATAGATTTTTTGGTGTCATTGAATTAGGCCAGTTTATCACGCTAGGTTTCACTTTGATCGGTCTGATTTCCAGAATATATTGCATATTGGTAAAGTTTGCCGGAGTGCACGCTAGTCCTGAAAATCTGAACACAATTGAAAGTAAGTTGTTGAATGCATCTCAAAGTCAAGAACTATTGCAAATGAAAGAATCTTTGAATATTAATGACGATGACCTAGGTGAAGAAATTGGAGAACTGGTGGAACTGGAAGAACCCAAAGACACACAAGAGGAAAAAGTTACGATCGGAGATAAAAGAAAACCATCAGGTAGTATTATGGATAATATATTTGGGGACTCTCCTAAGGACAGTGGTGTATTAGGTGGAGAAATTTCCGAAAAAAAATTAAAGAAAAAGAAAAAATCAAGTAGTTCCACTATGGATGACATCTTTGGAAGTTCTTCAAATTCAAATAGTTGCTTTAATGTCAAGACTAAGAAAAAGAAGAAAACAAAAAATAGTTCATCTACAATGAACGATATCTTTGGATTTTGATAAAAGGTTTACTGTTATTTCCTAAAAGAATGTTTGAGTGTAGTATTTATTTATTTATCTAAGTATTACGTGTATGTGTGTGTGATTATGAATGAATGCGTTTCTATAAATATATTTGCGTCATAGAAGTATCTCCCTAATCAGTACCATTAACGATAGAGTCAGCCCATCTTGGGAGCACATAACTAGCTTCGTGAATTTCTTTATTGTAGTATCTAAACAATTCACTTTCTTTGGAATGTGGTAACGATCTAGTTGGCTTCTTAACGTCAATGTCTGGGTTTTTAGAGGAACACATCAAAGCAATTTGGCCCGATGTATAAGTTGGGATAGTACAGTAACAACATTCAGAGACTGTGAAGACTTCTTTACAGATATCTCTCAGTGTTCTTAATTTTGAAACATTCAACCAGATGTTTTCAGAAGCCATTGAAATAACTATACCGTTTGAGTTTAATGCATTGTAAAGTAGTGTGAAATACTCTTTTTGGAAGAAAGCTTCGGCAGGACCTTCTGGATCGGAAGAATCAGTGATGATAACATCGTATTTTTCAGAATCATCCATATCAGCAGTATCTTTCAAAAACTTGAAACCATCTTGTAGAACAACAGTGACTTTTTCATGATCCATTGATTTAGACATCTTTGGCAGATATTTCTTAGACAAAGTAATTACGGATTCATCAATCTCCACAAGTGTTGCACTTTCAACACAGTCGTGTTTGACAACTTCTCTTAAGACACCACCATCACCACCACCAATGACTAAAACTTTCTTAGGATTTGGGTGGGTAAATAAAGGAATGTGTGAGATCATTTCTTGATAAGCAAATTCATCTCTTTCAGTAACTTGAATAACACCATCAAGGACAAGAACGTTACCGTAACTTGTTGATTTGAACACCAAAACATCTTGAAATTGTGATCTTTTAGCATGCAAGATTTTTTCAACTTGAAGCATCATTGCTTGACCTGGGAAAGAATCGTCAGAAACTTCTCTGAACCATCCGTCTTTGATAAGAGGGTGAGTAATTTCTTCTGGGGTGTTAGCGGAAGACATAATTAATTGTAGTATTTTTTAGAAGTGTAAAAGCAGTATCTAATGGCAAACAGGAATTGCGGTATCAACTGGTAGGTATCATATATGATTCTTGAACTTGTGTTATGAGAAACTTTTAATATTATCCGAATACAACTGTACATTCTCCTATCTCTTTCTACAAGTATAAGAGGGTGCAAACAACATGAACTCCATTAAATGTGCAAAGCGGCTGTCGAAAATTTTTCCTGCCAAATAAAAAAAGTGTGTCAGTGATGACGTCAGCAGAAAGAGAAAGAGGAAAAAGAAAATTTTAGAGTTATTCTGATTTTAAAATTTCATTGATTTAAACCGTTAAAGATCTGATGAAGATGAGTCTTTGAATGAAGAATTCATAATAGTCCTATAAGGCGATAAAGCATAGCCAACAATCGAATAATGAAACATCCATTTCAACAAGTTTTGCTGAACGAAGCAGGTGACCTGTTCTTTGCTTCTTCAAAGAACACTCTCTTTGTTTACAAGTTAACTCAAGAACCAACTTTGCAAACCAAGTTGATTGGAAAATGGACCGATCCAGTTGATCCAATGTACACATTGAAGAAACAACAAGAAATCAAGATCAAGGCTTTAGAAGAACAAATTAAGAAGGAAGAAGAAGAAGAATTGAAGAACCCTACTTTAGAATCAGCACCAAAAAGACAAAAGACCGAAAAGAAAATCCCAAGGTTGCCAACCCCTGGTCCTGGTGCTCCTCCTTTACACACCTATATAAGAGACATCCAATTAACTAGAAATCAAGAATACCTAATTGTTTCCACTGATAACGATAAAGCTGTTGTTGTTTTCAAATTGGACCTATCAAGTGAATCCAACGTTTTAACATTTGTCAAACGTCAACCATTCCCAAAGAGACCAAGTTCAATCACTACATCTGTTGACGACCAAACCATTATAGTTGGTGATAAATTTGGTGATGTTTACACAATTGATTTAACCAGTACTGAAATTCTTGAAGAAAAAGCATTAGAACCAGTGTTGGGTCATGTTTCCATGTTAACTAGGGTGTTAAACGTGAAAGATGATGAAGGTAAAGAATACATTATAACTGCAGACAGAGACGAGCACATCAGAATAACCAACTATCCAAAAACTTTCATTGTTAAGAAATGGTTATTTGAACACGAAGAATTCATTTCTTCAGTCATGCTACCAAGTTGGTGTGATGGTAAAGTCCTAATCAGTGCCGGTGGTGATGAAAACATTTATTCATGGAACTGGCAAAAACCAGAAAAGGAACTATCCCATAAATTTTTAATTGATGAACTAATCAAACCATTTGTCACTGATAAGCACCGTGCACCTGGAAAATTCCAAAACAAAACCAATGATCTAAGAGAATACAGTGTGTCGCAAGTTGTCCCATTAGATAAATTTCAAAAGATTGTTTTAATATTTGATAGAGTGAACGCATTCTTTGTGTTTGATTTATCTAAGGAAGGTGACTTCACATACGTTGCAACTACCAATACTTCGAGCGATATAATATCGGCCACTGCAGCTGATGACAAGTTGATTTTAAGTGTTGAAGACAATGAAAACAGATTGGAAATATATAACATTAACAGTGATGCCCAATTTGAATTAGTCAAAGATGATCAATTATACAGCTCTATTTACGACACCAACACTGCTGAGGTTGATACCAAAGAAGATATTGTACCTTTGTTCACTGTTTCGTGGTTAAGAAAGAGAAGGGAACATTAAAAAGCTTATTCGAATTTGCTGCCTCTGTTTTATACGCCTATATAATTATAAATAGATAGATTCATGAAAAAATTAATTGATTTGTTGTATTAGATTAGAGTAAAATAGATATCCTAAATCAAATAAAGTCATTTCTCTTGTTGTAACTAGGAGGATCTAGGATTCCATCCAACAATACAGCATTCATCCATATCTCACTCATGCCACTCACCCCTATAGACCATTGAGATTTCATTAGCTTCACTTCAATCACTTCTCCACCCCCAGCTACCGGTGAACTGTTACTTGAAAATTGGTCTACAGCTCCAAACGGTTTTTGCACTAATGAGCGTTTATCCAATGGTGTTGCAGGAATGTGATTTGGCATCGAGCTACTGTGGCTTTGTAGCGGTGAAGAACTGCTTCCGGTTTCAAAGAACTTCTCGTACCATTGTGAACCCATTTCTATTCCGTTCAAAATTATCACTGATTGTGACACCTGTATCAACATTGTTAATTTGGGAATGCTTTCGCCATTTCTTTCGATCTCTTCGTACATTAAATCATTGGACACTTTAGACAGTAGAGTATTTAACCTTTTGGCCGTCTTACCAACAACTAACAAACTTATAAAATTGGATCTTTTGTTAATCAAGAGACTCAGCTCCGATGACTCAATTTGTAAGATCAACGTTCTGAAAATATCTTTGTCCACATATGGTCTTGAATATTTGACCAACTTATCTGTGGTATCACTATCGTTTGAATTATTTATCAGTCCTGTCTTTTTCAAATCTTTCAAGTTGATAATGATCTCTTCATCTTTTGTGAATGGATTCACCGTTATTTTATGCTTGATCAACTGTTGTTCCAACGCAAAAAACCTGTAGTATCTGCACTCGGTAATCAAGTCCTCTCTTTTTAAATCACAGGTTAAGTCAAGTTGTCTACCTTTCAATGCTTCCAGCAACTCAGAAAATAAATCTGCGCTTCTATTAACGGAACATGGAGTCATTGGAGGTGGCCTAATAAGATCCTGGAGTTCACCAACGGTGTAAGGATTCCTCAGAGTTAAATTGTAAGCAACTGTAAAGTAATTAGGATAGTTACCATCTGAAGCCATTAGGTCTTTAGGTATTTTGAAACTCTTTCCCCCAACATTGACAAATATTCTTTCCTTCAATATTAGCTCCTTCAACTTTGGTAAGTCAAAGTAATTGGCATCGGCATAAAGATACATCATTTCGTACTCATCCTCAATATAAATACTGTAACCTTGTAAATGCATGTAAATTTTATGGAAAACATCAGGGGATCTGTCAATGAACAGCACTTTGTCTCTGTTCGCTTCCTCGAGGAAGAAATATGTGAAATATGATGGACTATCAAAAGATAACGATGCACCACTTAACTTGAAGATTTTGTCCCCAATTTGGATAGAGTACATCTTCTCGTGGGGTAGAATATCTGGTATTTTAGGATCAACGTTGAATGTTGTCACTTTTGGTGGGACCGGCAGAGCTGGAGTTGGCATGGGGATGTAAAGGCTTTTGATTGTAAAGGTTTAACTGTAGTTTGTGAGTTCTCCTAATTGGCCTCGAGTGATGAAAAAGCAAAATTATATAACCTTTTTTTTACTTACTGACCCTTTTAATTAGTTTCAACCTACCACTATCGTGTTCTCAATATAGCTTATCTAAAGATAGTTTACTATAACTTTTTGTTAGCTCTTACAGGTAAATTTACTCTATGTAATCTTCCGGCCGAAATGGCTGTGTATCCAATTCTTTGAAGTGTGCAGAGGTGTGGTTCTTATCAAAGATAATTAATTTACAATTGGTGAAGCGTTGTAGATTGATAAGTGACTCATATATATTCCATCACCACACATACAACTCTGTAATTAGGTGACAGGTTATCTTGCGATTACAGTACCTTACAGTCAAATGAATACGTCAGGTAACGAGATTTCTAAACAAATCCAAAAAATAAAAACTAAAAGTAACATTAATAAAAAACTATAGATAAATATATAATTTCAATAAATTTATACAGCATAGAAACGGACAGAGCAAAGGATTATAATGTAAGTTCCCTTTGGTAAAAGTTTCGGTTGTACTAATGGCGATGTATTGACAGAATCTAGATATACCTAGAAAGTTGTGGTTGATTTGCATCTCTAAAATGCTTTTGTAGTGATAATAAGGAGGAGGGTGAAGAAAGGAAATAAAACTAATAAAACACATAAAAAACCATCAACAAAAAAAATACCCAATTGTGATTCCCAAATATTTGTTATTTTGAATAAATATGTTGTGATTGAAAATTCGACATTTTTTTTTTGTTTGTTGTTGTAATAATAATTAATAATTGTTGTATCATATAATAAAATCAGAGCACAGTAAACGAATTTAAAACTTCATAGCATGTGGTCTGTCACCAGACTTTAATGAGAATGAAGAAGCTAAATATTGCTTTAAGTATGGAGTCTTCTTTAATTCAGAGATTAAAGCCTTGTCGACAACCTTTTGGTCTTCGATTCTTTCAGCCTTGATTTCCTTCTTAGCAGCACCTTCACCGAAGAATTCCTTTTCGGACTTGGATGACTTTGATGATTTTTCTCTGGCAAAGTAAGCAACGTCAAACTTGGCTAATTCAACAGCAGAAACGTCAACAGAAGTGGAGGTAGCGATAACGTATCTAGCATTGACTCTTCTTAATGGGACACCGTTAACCTTGAATGGACCGGAGACTAATAAGGTGTTATCTTCTAAGTTCTTTAAGAAAACAACTCTCTTACCTCTGAATCTACCAGCAAGTAAGATTAAGACGGTACCTGGAACCAATGATGATCTTAACTTTTGTGGTCTAGCTGACTTTCTGGTTTGCTTTGCAACTGGAGCATTTTCAGCTGTGTACCACTTTGGAGCTTGAGCAGACATTTTTTAGTTGGATTGTGATGTGTATTAAAAGGTCTTTGATAACACTATAAAAGACTCTATAAAATGTAGTTCTTCTATACCACTATACAACATCAACTTGAAAAATGGTTTTTTTTTCTCTGAAACTAAACTGTTGTACAACGAAGCAAGGAGAGGTGCGGTCGGCTCAGAAGGTGAAGCAGCTGCTATCGTGCAAGGCAGACGGGCAAGTTACACAGCCGTGGAGAGTCGCACGGGGGGGGGGCAAGGGACTTTAGTAGGGAGTTGAAAAAAAAAAATTTGCGTGTGTGGTGCGAGGGTGGATGTGTAATGTCTCTATGTCTCTATAGCACGTGACTTTAGCAAGGGCACAGGGCTTCGGTTTAAGGTGTGATATGGGTATGGGGGTTGCGTTATCATATCTCCGAGAGAATTATGTTCGGATTTAAACGATAAGGTGTTTAAGCACCTTGCTCCACAAAAGCAAACTTAAACCCTTCTCTGGTACCGTTATAAACACTGGCCACTGGAATAAACTCATAAGATTTAGGATATTTCTCATCTCCTGTTAGTTCAACTGGGTTGCCATAAATCTTGTAGTGTTTGTGATCGTCAAATTGTGTAAACTTGTCACCAAACGAAACGGTAACTAAAATCTTCTTCTCTTGTTTGACCCCTTCGTCATCAGATTCATCCTCTGAATCATAATAATCTTCCACAATTTTCTTATAACTTAATCCACCCCATTCAACATTAGCACCACGTGGTAATTCCTTCACTTTGACAACAACGAAGTTGGATTCAAATTTAGAATCTTCAAAACTGTAATCTTCCCAAACTTTTGTGACAATATCTAACCATTTATCATCCTTGATAAAACAACACATGTATAAATTTTTTTCATATGTTGTCACTTTTTTAACATTGTCCAAATGTTGTAATGACATTAGCGTTGCCAGTTTCATGTCATGGCAAATATCCATGTTTTTAGGGATCAATGGGATTTGCCCACTTAGATGTGCAACTTGATCTCTTCTATCAATAATCGTTTGTGAGTATGGTCCAATGTTGGATGGTGCCCAATATGATCTACCTTGAACGTGCAAACCACTCTTAAAGCTGGTATCATCTAGTACCACGACCGATAATTGTGCTAGCACTGAAGTTGGTAAGTTGGTTTCGATACAGATTCTAGATGGTGGTAATGGTTCAGTAAAAAAAGTTTTGTAAACGCTATTAATTTCGGCAAAATCAGTCATTGAACTGATCAATAGCGATGCTGATTGAATATTTGCAAAATTTAGTTCGTGTTTATCAAGTTGTTGTTTTAGTTGACCAAATATATCTTCAATTTGTGATTTGACTGTTTTACTTTTTGAACTGATGTTACCGAAGAAGTATTTATCACCAATCCTGCTTGAATTGAAAGACCATAAAGGAACTTCGACAGACTGTGTTTTTGCTTTAGTTTCGTTTGAGCTTGTGGTAATTTCATATTCCGGTAACAAATCAAAGATTTCTTGGAACTGATCCCTCAAATAAGGGTGCTCCACAACAAAATTATCAACACTTTGTTCAATCAAAAATTCCTTTTTCTGTATCTTAACTTTCAATTTTAGATACCAAACATCATCATTGGTATGTTTAACAACTTCTTTATCTGTGATCACTAATCTAGCATTCTTGAAAAAAGGAGCATCTAAAACAAGGGTCTCAAACTCTCCGCCTTCACCACAAACATGGACACCAAACTTGTCATTCAAGCTTAATAAAACGGGATATGCTTGCTGTAGAGTCATCCCCAAATTATGTTGGTTTAAACCAATGGCAGCCACCTTGATAAGAATAGCTTCCATGCCAGAAAGGCACATCTCGCCCATTAACTCTGATTGATCTCTTTGCCATAGGAAAGCCAGGGATGTGAGTCCTAACCTAGCACACACATCTTCCACCCTTGTTCTCTGATAAGATGATAAAATAGCCCCAACGCTGACACCTTCTACTTCAGGATGTTTTTCTTTCACTGTTGATAAGAGTTGGTATAGATCTTCAGTCTCGTCATTTTGTGTTATTTTGTATTCTAAATTTTGGTTTTTGGAACCCCCTGAGATCATTTGTCTGTACATTGGTTTACCAATGCATTCGGAATAGTAAGTTAAAATATCGTGGCCTACCGTTTGGTACATGAACGAATCCAACTCATCCGAGTCTGATGGTGGAGGGTATAAATTGGCTAAACACTTCAATTCATGACCATTTGATAAACAATGCAAAATGTTAAAACACGAATCTTTCCCACCGGATACTAGGGCAACAAATTTCATCGTTTCTATCAATTATATATATCTCAATTGAATTGATCGTCTGGTTTTGATGAGATCTGTTAAGTCTCTAGATAACCAAATAATCTATGCTAGTTTAATTTATTTCAGAAAATTTTAATGTTTTTTCAAAACCTTGTTCTTAGTTCCTTTCAAGGCAGTGCAAGAACAGTGTTTTGCGTCGATTAATTATTTGGTCGGTCGTTACAAAAAGGATGTGATTACGTCAGCGTTTAAAAAAATAAAATTTGTTAACGCTTACGCATATCTAACTAAATTGATACACTAAATGAAGCTTTCGTTTTTTAGTTGAATTGGGACAGCTATCTAACTAGCTATATTTTTAGTAGTATTGTTCGTTTATTGTAACAAAAACAGTGCTATTGTGATCCTTGAGCTGGAATGCACCAAGGTAAGCTTTTACACAAATCAAATTAATTGTTTGTTTTTGAATTGATTTTTTTCTTTAGTTCATTTATCGTTTTCTGTTTGACCATGATTGACATTACACAAGATGTTTTTGAATCAAATGCGGTCAAGCTTATAACATTAAGAAATAGGTTATTGATGAAAGCGGCCACATCTACTGATTTTGAAACGAGGCAAAGATACGAGCGTTTATTAGCAGAGAAAAGAATCAGATCCGAACTGAAAGCAAGAGCACAAGAAGAGGAGAACAGAGAGCGTGGAAGGTTGGATTTGGTTAATATCTCTGCGAATGAAGCCATGATGTTGGATAACATACAGGAAGGGTTTAAAAACCTGAAGGATCTTAATGTGTTACGAAACAGAAGATCAAATCGTCCTACAAATGGTAGCAATTCTTTGAAAACAATGGAATACAAAGGTATAACAAAGCTAAACAAAACAGGACTTAGCCGCAAGCAGCAGCAACAGCAACAACATATGGGACGACAACAACAGTTTCAACCGATGCCACCATTTATGATTCCACAATTTGCACATCCTTATCCTAGGATGCTAACTCAATTACCCCCACCACCACTACCACCACCACCACCTTCAAATCCAGGCTTACTAAAACAGCAACTCCCAGGATCCAATGTGAATATATTCCCTCCTTTGTTTTCAAATCCACAAACAGAAGTATCTTCACCTCACAACTTTAGGCCAACCAGTATATCCCCGCCACCGCCTCCCAACTTGAACTTGCATACTGAGGATTTACCCAAACAAAATAACCTAAAAGCTATGGCGGAACAATTTATCAACAGTTACAGAGCTCAACTACAACCAATATCTACAAATGTGAACAGAGATTATAGTGAAGAGCCTATAGGGACAGCTTCAATAATGTTATCTGCTGATATAAAAACTCAGGTTGAACCACAGCAGCAACAAGATTTTGTTCCTCCAGAATTTTATACTTACCCTACTCCTACAAACCGTGGTGTCTTGCCACTCAACCATCAGGCTAACTATACTGGTGTTGATCAGCAGCAGCGAGACCACGATATGGGTATTATTAGTAGGCAGAAAAAGCTCAAAAAGAAGAATAAACAGCATCAAGAGCCTAAGTTGGAATACTGAAGGTTCGTACGATTGGTCACTTGAGAGGTTAAGTTTGATTAGTTGTAAGCCACCGCCTCCATATTTATATATCTACTTATATATGCGTAGATAGAAAAGCATATACCCAAATATTCATACTAATCGGTTGTATTACGTAAATTGAGATTATATCCGAAGTTTTATCAAACAAGCGCTTCGGCGTCCTCAAAAAAAGGATACACCCCTTTCTATTTAAACAAATGAGGCAAAACTCTTTGGGCAACTCCTTTGTTTTAGACTTTCCTTCTTTTACTTCTGGACTAAGTATAGTATTAAAGATAACCTTCTCAAGATGTGTTCGTTCATTCCTGGGCTGGTTTTATCTCTATACTCCTTTGGTTAACAGCTGTCTGTCCGACCGAAACTCAGCGATTATAATAAACAAAATAAAACAAAACAAAGCAACAAACACTGATTAATCCCATGATGGCTAGTAAGTTATTCAGCCCATCTAAAGTTTTCCCATTGCATATGTTGCAATATTTCTAACTATATTATTTTTTTTTTAATAGCCATTCAACTTGAAACTTCTGGCAACTTATTTACTTCCATTTCGATTCTGGGGTAATATTACATTAGGCGACCAAACTTCGTACATTTTCACACATCCATATGTTGTCTGGTACTCAAATACTTCCGACTATGAAGGTTTGGCAATTTCCCATCAAACCGCTGCACAAAGAGTGATGGGTCCAAACAACTCAGAAGGAGCAGCAGCTCACTTCTACATACCAGCAGGTAACAAAGGTTTGGTTTTAGGTTCCTCATATTTCTCTAGTGGTATGTGTTTTGAACTCAATAACTCAAACAAGTTTTCAATTGACATTAAATTAAAGTCATCAAATGCCGGTTATATGACGCTGTCCAGTTGTTCAAGGTATGGGTTTCATTACCGGTGTTTACTCTGATTTGATTCCTGAACTTCATTCTGGTGCTGGTATTTCGTCTGTTTCTGGTGATACTTCCCCAAGAGCAGGTACTAATAAATATAAGATTAAGCTAACTGATAGATCCACTTGGGTCATGTATGTCAATTTCACCAACGGACAAAACTGTCAATTTGCATTAAAGGATGTTCACCACATTATTGGTTCAAACTCGATTGATAGCTGTGCTATTCAAGTTGCATGTGGTGGCTTTGATGCGTACGATGAAGCTGCAGGTCGAAAGGTTCCGTTTCTGATTCCACTGGTACCTACTCATTCAATTACAACACAAAAGGTTCTTCAAATAAAGGTCTTCTTTAATGTATGCATTACCACATCATACCTCTTCATTTAAATCTTCAACTTCAGGTTCAAAAACATTTGCCAAATTGGATGATACTGTCCATTGTGTTATGACCGGTTATTTGACTGATATCTTTGAAATGTCCGAGTCATTACCAACCTCCGTTGCTGTTGATCCTTGGACTTCGATATCTGGTTGGTCTTCTGCTTTATATACAACTGGGCAAAAGACAGCAATCCGTGCAGCTGCAGTCTCAGAAGCTACACATGATGTCTATTCTTATACCAATCTTGATTCAATGTATACAAGTGGTAAGATTTTAGACAAGTGTGCTTATGTGTTATATGTTTTGTTTTAAATGATACTGCCACTACCAGAGCACTATTTGCAATGATGAAAAAAGCAATTGAAAGATTCAGTAACAATCAACAAATTTATCCGCTTCACTATAAACGGATTGGGGTGGTATTTGTTCATCTGGTGGTTTGATCTGGTGAATCTTCAATCGATTATGGTAATGCATATTATAATGATCATCATTTCCATTACGGTTACCATATTCATGCAGCTGCTATGTTGCCAAAGTTGATAAAGCGTTAGGTGGTACATGGGTTAACAATATCAAAGATTGGGTTAACACATTGGTCAGGGATGTTGCTAATCCAAGTAACGATGATAAATATTTCCCAGTCTTCAGAAACTTCAACCTTTTCATTGGTCACTCGTTTGCTCATGGTATTACTGTTTTTGCAGATGGTACGGATGAAGAAAGTTCAAGTGAAGATTACAACATTTCTTATGCTATGAAAATTTGGGCCCAAGTGATTGGTGATTAGAACATGGAAAACCGTGCTAATTTTGATGTTGGCTATTACTACTAGATCAATGAACGATTACATGTACTACAGATCAAAGAACAATATTATGCTTTCTAGTTTCATTGGTAACTAATGTCATGGTATTAAATTTGAAAACAAGATTGACCATACCACTTATTTTGGTACTAACGTTGAATACATCCGCGGTATCCAAATGTTACCAATTACACCGATTTCGTCGTTCATAGGAGGTCCTAGTTACGTCAAGGAAGAGTGGGAAGCTGTTTTGGCAAGTAGAGTGAACTCTTTGACTGATGGTTGGAGGGGTATTTTGATGTTGAATAGTGCTTTGTATGACCCTGCAAATGCTTACAATTTCTTTAATGGTTCTAATTTCTCTGATAACTGTTTGGATAATGGTATGTCTAAAACTCGGTCTTTGACTTATTCTGCTGCTACTCAGTAGGGTGAAGGTGTTGTTGGGTGTTTGTATAAGTATATATTAATTTTCTGTTTTTAATTGTAACTCTTTCAAAAATGTGTCAATATAAGTTTATTATCTATCACCATTTACAATTGATTATGCAACAAAAGTTGAAAATTATTCAAAAAAAAATAAAAAACAATCAATCATTGTAATTTAATGACTAAATCTGAGAGAGAATACTTTTTTATATATTGTAGACACTGATCAATTTAAACGTCAAGTTTAACTTTAATTATTTCTCCTTCAATAACTTTTCTTTTTTGTTCAAAAGAAAAAAGATTTTCATAAAAAGGCAACTCATTACTTCTGCCAGATTCCTACAACCAAATCTGTGTCGTACGATCCCATGATGACTCTTCGCTTAACTCAGAATGTTTTTGTTTTCTACCCTTTTTTTATTCCGTCCGCCGCGTGTCGGACATCAAATAAAAAAGCACATTCGTGTGGGCGTTCGGACCGACCCCACAAAGCGAGCGCCAATAACCGATTTAGTATGTGTGGAGGGTTAACTTGAACCGACGCCTTGCGACGGCGTGTTGCTTTGCAAACTGATGAGGGTATGTTTACTTGCTTACTTACGAGGTTGCTTGCTTTGTTTCACCTTTTTGACGTTCTTTTCTAGGTGTATACAAGTGGCACCTTTTCTCTTTGGTGCGTGTGTGTGTGTAAATGGATGTGATATGGGGGAGGAGGAAGGATAAGCGATACAAGATTCAGATATTCGATTAACTAATCAATAGAGTAGAGGAAGTGTGTTAAACGATGCGTGTAGTCAATTGTGCTTGCATGTATATATATGTATAGTACTACTATTAGATCGAATCCATTTCTAATCTCGGTGAGTGGAGATCCGTGACACCATTGGATCATCATGGAGACGGAGTTAGTTCATTGGATTGAGATAATACACATTGGATTTACAGTACGATACGATAACATATATAGATATACAGGAGATGTTAACCGGTGTTCGATCGGTGATTTAATTGTAGATAGACTTGAAGTAGCCAACTCTTGCCAGTATGCCAATTCTTTAGTGTGGGATGGGGAAAGCTTCCCCTAAGAGCAGGAACAGGAGAGTTTGGCCCGCGTGCCTGCTTGGAAAGAAGATGAAGTAGAAGGAGAAGGAGAAGGAGAAGGAGATAAGAAAATTATAAAATTTAAAATTTTTTTTTTCTGGTGATCAGAAAGAATTTTTAAACTCCCGATAAGCTCCCGGAGAAGGGTTTACGATCATGTCTCTATGTTTACATCAGATTACCATCCTTTTTTTAAAATTCTGTTTTTAATATATAGAAAAGTACAGTTGAGTATTGATATAGATTGTGGTACGATCCACCATTTGTTTATGGGTTTATTCAGGTAGATTGTAAGACCATGCTTTGGGCTTATTGAATTACTCCACTTGTATATCAGATAGAATAATTTTGTAGCGACGAAGATATTGTAAGCGAAGAAATGGATCAAATGGAACTAACTCAAAAACTCAAAACATTTCTGTTATTCAAGGAGAGCTTTGTTTTTGTTTTTGGAGAAATCCAATTGAATATATTCACAACGAACATAATTGTAGATTATGGTAAAACACTCTTGTATTCCTCATATAAATCAAATTGTTTATAATTAATTATATGAAGAGAACTAGGTAGTTTATGAAGGTATATCGTTATCACTTACAAATATTCACTCGGTTACACTTTCCCATATACGCTTCTGCCTACCATCTCTGCTGCGCCGCACAACAACGGTTTTCACCAGCGTCACTTGCTTGTGACATGTTTTCCTTGTTCTAATCAGAACAAGAAGAGATGTAAACAGAAAGGATGACTGACACCTTTCAATCTCTGTTGTACTTGCCCCGTTTCTTTGTGAAAACGGTTCATCCTTTTGTTTATATTGACGATTTATCCAGATGGTTGTTTTTAAACTGGATATTATAAATAGTTGTTGGTTTGCACATTAGCTTCTACTTCAAAATTTTCTTAATACCATTCATTGGTGCCTTCTTTTCTTTAAAAAAAAACTCTTATAGCCAGAATAAACTATTATCATCTCCCGAAGTACATGTTTATATAGATCAAAAATGTTAAGACAATCAACTGGTATTAGATCAACTATACCTATCTTAAGATCATCTGTCTTTAAGCAATCAGCTTTATACGCTTCACAAACAAGATTTATCTCTCAATCAAACAAGAAAATGAGCATATCAACCTCTTTACATCAACAAACTACTCCACCTTCAAATTTATCAAAGGTTGCACCACAAACTTACCTAGACACTTTATCGACTTCAGAACTACTTGGATATGGTGTCATTGGTATGGCTACTTTAACCAAATCAATGTTGGATTTAGTTATTACCCTTTTCCCTTACACCCCAATGTGGCTTGTTAAATTGTTAGTTTACAAGAACTACTGTGGTGGTGATGATTTTAAGCAAGTTTTACAAACCGGTGAAAGATTAAGTGATAGGGGTATTAAAAACATGATGCTTTCCTTAACAATTGAAGCTTGCGGTGGTAACAAGTTATCCGTTTCCATTGACCACATTGTTAAGGAAACTCAAAAATCAATCTCTGAAATCTTAGCTCCACACACTGCTAATATACTTGCCTCTGCTGACAACATCAACGAAATCCCACCTGGTTACGTTGCCTTGAAACCAACTGGTTTAGTTGAAAACGCTGCTGAAGTTTTATTAAACTTTGAAAAACCAGAATACCAAGAACAATACAACACTTTATTAAACAACTGTAAAGATATCTGTCAAGTTGTCCTAAACGAAAACCAAAGATTACAACAAGAATACCCAACCAGAGTTGCTCCATTCGTTGTTGCCGTTGTTGATGCTGAAAGAAACGATTTGCAACAAGGTGTTTACAAGTTACAAAGAGATTTATTCGAAATCTTTAACAAGGGTCAAGTTTCTGTTGTTGGTACAGTGCAAATGTACTTGAAAGAATCCTCTCCATTATTAAAGTTGGAAGACGAATTGGCAAGAAAAGGTGGTTACCAGTTAGGTTGGAAATTAGTGAGAGGTGCATACATCCACTCTGAACCAGATAGAGGTGTTATCTTCAAAACAAAGGAAGAAACTGATATCAACTACGATTCTGGTATTGCCCAATCCATTGAAAACATGTCTTCTGCTAACCCAACTGTTGGTCATTTAGTTGTTGGCTCCCATAACGGTCCATCTCAAGTTAAAGTCACTCAAATGTTAAGCAAGTTAGATAGCGAAAAGACTAAATCTAACGTTGTGCTAGGTCAGTTATTAGGTATGGCTGATAACATTACTTTTGAATTAATGAACAAGTACAAAGCTAAGAACGTTATCAAGTACGTTCCGTGGGGTCCTCCATTAGAAACCAAGGAGTACTTGCTAAGAAGACTTGAAGAAAACGGTGATGCCGTTAGAAGTGATAGTGGCTGGCCATTAGTTAAGGATATTTCAAAGACCCTTTTCGGTAGAATCTTTTAATTTAAAAAGATTTATGTCTTTCTCCCACATCTTCCTATAAATTTCCTCATTAATGTTTTATTCAATTCTTTTCTCATATATTATAACGCCCATTTTTTTCAAACACTTTTCATTCTCTTCCCTTTAATAATGTCTTTACCTTCTTTCATTTATATAGTTTTAAATAATAGAAACATCATGCATTAATAAATATATTTCACTATAAAAAAAGTAGAAGATCTAAGCTGATTTGGTTTTAATTCGACTTTAAAAGCGAAAATATGGTTACAGTCACTGTATACTTGGTCCTCTTAAAACAGGTTAATTTTCTCCTTTTTTTAAAAAAAAACAAGTAAAAACACCCATCTCACAAAAATAATATACACAATACACATTAATATACATGAAGCAGCAGCATCAGCTTGCATCTTAACATCATCTCAAACCCTCTCCTTTTCTCTTTTGTTTAAGGATAAAACACTCTACTTGGATCGTATGCCTGTTCCAATATTCTTAATCTTTTTTTTTCCATTCGAATCATTATTTAATATACTTATTCATAAACTTCTTATGGAACTCACTCTTTAACATATCATTGACAAACCTATCTTTACCATCACCACCTTTATTCACTCCAATGTACTGGTTTTTAAACACCGATTGGCTTCTCCATGACTTTTTGATGCTGTTATTAGAACTACCATTATTTCCACCACCTTCTTCTTCTTCCTCTTCCTCATCTTCATCATCAGAGTATTTTATCAATGGATTGGATGTCATGGCACGACGAGTGAGCTCTTCTTCATCTTCTTTAGCCTTTTTCTTCAATCTTTCCTCTTTGATTTTTTCTAGTTCTTTAAGTAATAGCAATTCTTCATCTTCATCATCATCGTCATCATCTGACTCATTACTATCGCTATCATCATCATCACCACCAGAGTTCTCATCAGAAGAGGAGCTGGATGGTAAATCTTCGTTTCTGGTCTTTATCAACAATTTCTGTCTTCTTGATTCAATTTCTTCATCGTCATCATCGTCATCTTGTTGTTTAATGTACGCTGACAACGAGGATTCAGATACATTGTTCGTTTTCTCATCTTGTAGTAACTGTTTCTTGAACTCAATGACAGATTTTTTACTGATGTTGTACTTTGTTCCTTGGAACTCTCCATTATTATCGTCTTCTTCGTCAGTAGAGTCAAAATCATCGTTTGTAAGCTTCACTCTCTTTCTTGTCTTCAACTCTCTGTTCTGCGTCACTGCTCTCTTGTGCTGAATCGAGGATTTTATGTTATTAGCTTTTCCCTTTGCATGGTCAAACGTAGGTCTTGCAGCAGTGGTCATTATAGATTATATATATATATGTATATTTTATGCCTTTATCAGTTGAAATCTGTTATCAAAACAGCAGCCATCTAGTACAACTGAAGAGATAAAGCTGCTTCTTTTTATATATATAAATATAAATAAAATCAGAACAAGCTCGCAAAGCTGCGCAAATATTTCCAAAAAAAGCTCTGAATTTTGAATTTTACAGTTTCAAAAAGAAATTCGACAGGCACAGGAAATTGATTAAGTAACAGGTCTAGTGGTGTTGTACATGGTATTCAACAAGACATAAGGTACATTTACAACACACTAAACATTATACTTATTACATTAACTAATACCAGGTTACTTGCAAGAACACTTTACAATTCAGAACAAATTGTCTGCAAATTAATTAAGTCAATTGAGGCGAGCCAGACGCAGTTTCAGTCGGCACAAGACTACTCTTCAACACAACACGGAAATCTCAATTCTGATTAGTATATTAACCCACAACACAGTAAAAGAACATTCCAACTTTAAAATAGCATAGGATCAAAATGTCTGCTCAAACACAACATTTCACTGACTCCGAATTGACACACGAGGACGAACACGTTTCCCAAGAGCAAGAAAAACTACAAAAGATGATTAGACAAACATCCAGTGCAAGATCTGTTTCAGTCAAAGATTTTGCGTATGACCTCAATCATCCATTACATTACGGGATTAAGGATCAGCAGTTCAATGATCTAGAGGATAATCTGATAGACAGTTACGACTATGATGACGAAGAAGATGACGATTATGACGACGAAGAAGGGTACATGAGAGTGGTAGGTGACATCAACAATAAATCCGACCCAACATTAGCCAACAACACCATAAACAGCCATAACGAAGATAATGATGACGAGAATAATATACCGGACTTGATCCAAGCTATTGCTTTATACCCATTTGACCCAGAAAATGAAAACGAACTTAAACTTGTGACGAACCAACTTATCATCATCAATTATGAGTATGGCGAAGGTTGGCTAGTGGCACAAGATCCATCTAATGGTAAAACAGGGTTGGTTCCTTCAGAGTATGTTCAGTTTTTATCAAAAGAGGATATCGAAGAGATGCAACATGGTGCTGCTAATTATGATGACGATGAATATGACGGAGAAGTCCACGAGGAACAACATGGGGAGGTGGAAGAGGACGATGAAGATGAAGATGAAGATGAGGACGGACAAGCTACTGATGATTCTGTCATTGATGATGATGATGATGATGATGTTGTAACTGCTAGACCATTCTTACCGGACATACTGCAATATCAAGAGCCAGTTATGGTAACTGGTGGTGAAACTGATGAAAATGACGAGTGGGAGGATGTTGAAGATGAAGATGCTAATGAACGTGAACCTAGGTTGGTCACCGAGCAGTTAAACAAGCTTGCATTATAACAATCTATTTATATATCTATGATTGTATAGTAATACTACACCCACTTCCATCTGTATAAAAAAAACCGACGAATACTATGGATACACACAATGAAATGAAACAAATTGAAAATCAAATCTCAATTATACAAAAGTTTTATTTGAATTGTAGAACCCTAACAGAAAAAAAAATACAATGATACATTTGATTATTGATTATATATATATATGTATAAACTTATTCATTTAATCATCCATTGGAATTTCACTTTCCCAATTACTTTCATCAACATTAGTAGTATCTTTAACCTTCAACAATAAGCCACCAACTTGGTCCAATAAAGCAGAAATGGTCTCCTTTAATTCTTCTTCAATTTCTTCAGCGATAGAATCAACTTGTAATAACTTGAATGCACCACTAAGTGCAATTCTGGAATCGTTGATAAACGTCCAACTTGGATCGTTTTGATCAATTTTGGCATTTAATCCAAAATCTTCAAAGTTTTGTGAAATTTTATAACCTTCTTCTTCAGTAACTGAATTTTGTAATCTCTTTGCATTCAATAAATTGGCAAAACCTTCCAAATAGAAACTTTCCACAGATTGTTCGTTTATATCTTGCACCGATGAAGCGATTGAAGAAGCGAGTTCGAACAAACCCAGTTCAATTGCATACTTGGCTAATGTCAATAATGGTTGGGATAATTCAATGTACTCCATTTGAACTTCATTAATATCAACACCATCTTCCACATTTTCTGAGTTCGTCAATTCTTCTAATCTTAACTTCCTAGCATAGAAAAGGTCCCATGATCTAATGATACTCTCTCTGGCTTCTTCGTTTCTCTGTTGTGAAATTCTAATACTTGCTAATAACGACCAAGTTTCACCGTTTTCAGCATCCAGTTTCAATGCCAATTGAATAGTATTTTCACATTCTTGTTCAGCGTTTTCTAACATACATAAGTCTGTCATCCAGATTTCAATAGTGGCAAACAAAGCTTGGTTGAGCTTCTTGATCAAATAGCTTCGTATATTTTCAGCAGTACCATATGCACTCACCAGTAAATCCATACTTTCATCTATTTCAATGTTTTCAATTTCAAAGTCAGAGTCATTCACACTGTCTATAATTTGCAACTGGTTCAATAGTTTCTCATAACCAACCTTCAACAACTTGACACCATCTTCACCACCAATAATTTGTCCCAAGTATAAGAATTTTTCAATACCTTTTGAAGCTTCTGGGTCAAACTCACAAGCCTTTGTTAACACTTCATAAGCATTTTCCAAGTCACTGTTTTCGAGGAAAGATTCACCTAGAGTTTGTAAGTAGATTGGGTTTGTTTGAAACTTTGGGAAATGTGGTTGTAGGAGCACAACAGC
This sequence comes from Ogataea salicorniae, assembly GCA_030557545.1. Classification (NCBI taxonomy): domain Eukaryota; kingdom Fungi; phylum Ascomycota; class Pichiomycetes; order Pichiales; family Pichiaceae; genus Ogataea; species Ogataea salicorniae. The sequence continues at coordinate 32,757 of JAKTPI010000108.1, forward strand.
TTTGTCTGATTCGGATTGAGAGAGAAATTGGGAGGATTCTATGACTAGATTTCTCAAAAGTTGTTCGTCTTCAGAGGCCATTGGTTGTTTTATTGTTATTTGATGCTTTCGGTCTTTGTATGTGATTGTTATGATCGGATTCGTCTCCTTTCAATTCATTTAACTGTAACCAAAAATTAGAGATCTCAAAATTTTTTTTTTTCATGCAAAAATATTTTTTTTGAAAATCGCTGCGATTTTAAAAGATTAAAAGTAAGAACTTTGAACAAAGTCAATGCTCAGACAAGATACAAGAAAATGAGTATTTAACCAAAAGATAACCACAAAGCAAAACATTAGCTTCAATCTATTTGAAAGAATCAATACAAAGCAATGGATCCACTAGAAGAACAACAACAGGAAATTGAGATCTTAGAAAGTATCTACCCAGATGAATTAAACATGATATCACCAAATGAGTTCACCATCAACTTGGTACTAGACGTTGAATGTGAAAGAAAGCATGCTTTACTATTGCATGTCAGATATCCAGAAAATTACCCTGAAGTTGCCCCTGAATTGACGTTGGACTTTGGTGATACCATCAACAAGGATCTGCTTGCTGACGACAGTGATGAAGAACACAACGATTCCGATGACCAAGATGAGGATGCCAACGATTCTACCAAGTTCTTGCATTTGATAGAAACTATCGAGTTGGAAAGAGAAGATTTGAGACAATTGCTTCGAAATATCAGGGAAGAAGCTGTTGAAAATGTTGGTATGCCAAGTGTATTCACATTAACTTCATCGTTGAAAGATCAAGCTGAAACGTTGTTCCTTGAAAGACTTGCTGATGCTGAGCAAAAACTGGAAGACGAAAGAATTGCCAGAGAAAAAAAGGAACAAGAAAAGTTTGTTGGTACACAAGTGACAAGCGAAAGTTTTGAGACTTGGAGATCCAAGTTTAGAGAAGAAATGGGCCACAATAAGAGATTGGCTGAAAGATTCAAGGCCGCTCATCAAGGTAGGTTAACAGGAAAGGAAATCTTTGACAAAGGTTTGGCTGGTCAAAGTACTGAATTGGACGGCGAAGGTGAAGGTGATGTTGATATTTCTGCTTTGAAGAAGAGAGTTGAAGGCATCTCACTTTAAGTTAATGTGTGTATATGCCACTAATACATTCTAAATCATTATTATTTTAATGCAACGTATTAATTGTAAAAGAAAAAATTGCTATATAATAAATATTTATACAGGATTTAGAATACAAGAACAAAAATAACGTGAACAACGTTTTTTTTTTTTTTTTTTTTTGTTTCAATTCCAAATCATCAATCGTATGAACTGAAATGGAATGAATGCATAAACATCATATCATCTGAAACGTCGTCGAAATTAGGTATATTGAGCGGATTATCTTCCGTGTAACAAGTAACAACAGGGTTGGTCTCATCGTCATCATCTTCGTCAGATTCTTCACCGAGCAATTGCTTTCTGGTGATATTGTTTCTAGTTCTTCTCGTACTCAAACCTTCAGCTGACCATTCTATATGTTTGTAAGCTGCTTTTCTTCTGAACCCAATAGTGGCAGGATCGTACTGGTGACAGTAGTATAACTTGGATAACATCTCATCGTTGAAACATATTTCTTCAGGTTTAGTCATGAGCATATGTAGCAAAGCATTCTCGTACTTTAAAGATGCTTCATAATCTTGTCTTGCCAATAATGACGATTCTAAAAGGAACAACTTCTCAACCATTAATTCATTTTCTCTGATATATTTATCTCCATCAACAATCCAATCATCAAGGTCTGAACCATTCAATTCTTGCTTTTTAACTGTTGTGGATTCCAAAAAGTCTTGGGTTGTAGTAATTGATGATAAACCACTTGGAGTGTATGCATTATCATGAACTGCATTCATATAAGATGTAGCATTACGAATAGCAGAGAAATACCCTGGAGAAACATCCAAAATTTGATCAACTTCTTCACCATATTCATCAACTTCAAGAGGAATTTTGTTCTTATCCGTATCGTCACCCAACAACGTCAAGTACCTATCAAAATCTTGCGGATTAACGGCATAATCTGAAAACTTGGACAAATCTTGACGACGCTTATTTTCACTCTCTATAGCTTGCTTTTTGGGAGCCACCGCACTAGATTTATTATCAAACCTTTTTCTGTCGATTCTCTCTTGGGTTAGTCCTTCGTTGTCCTTTAGGACAATTAATTTTAATCTGGGTATTATACCTCTCCAATAATGTTTCAATCTTTGTGGTCTGTTTGTTTGTAAGCGCTTGTAAGCTTTAGCAATGTCTTTCTTATTGACTTGTAGTGCAAATAGAGCACGATCTTCATAAAGGAACCGTTCTTCAAATTCTTTACCACCTGCGGTGAATTTATCTTCAATGATGTTTAACATTAGTTCATAAGTGAAATTCTTAATGTGCGCTCTCAAAGTCCATAAAGAATCATCATCGTAAGTAGGAGGGTGCTTGGTGTCATATAATCGTATGTTTCTTTCCAGGAAGTTTTGCTGGATGTAGATCTTTCCAGACAATTCTTCTAATTTGTCTTTATCAATCAAATCGGCAAATGGATCAGCAGCTGTCAAGTCTCTTCGTCCTCTATTACTTCTAAGATCAACTATATTACTGATACGTCTTTTGTCAACGAGAAGTAGACGCCTAGCCTCTGATTCCTCCATAGATATAAACTCAGGACTCATTTCATAACAGGTTGGCATTTGATCGATAGACACAAGCTTACTAAAATCTTTCCTCCTTCTTTTGTGTCTTTGTGTTTCTTTTTTCAATATGTGATAATAGGCCAATATTTCAGCAACGGATTTCTTGGGAAGATGTTTTTGTATCTCTTGAACTCTATGAATGCTATATCTTCCCAAAAGTGTGAAAAATTTCTCCTTTTCAGAACTACTCCAAAACGAACAACCATCTTGGTTAGCAGTCCGTTTTCTTGATCCAGAAATTGATATATAGGATCCAATTAATTCATCTTCAGTTTTATCACTTTCGTATTCCAAAAACCGACGTTCTTCACTTTCAAAAAGTACCAAGTAATTGTGATTTCCTCCGAATTGTCTCTTTTGTGGATTAGATGAATATGCTGAAAGTAGTCTAGCTCTTCTAATGATGTTAAGGTGGACAGGTTCATCAGGCTTTCTTCTCATTGAGTGGATTTTTTTCATGGTTTCATTACGAAGTTCAAAATCAACTTTTGATATATCATGCTTATATAAGCTTTGATCATTGATCTTTGAAACAAATGGTTTAATTTTAGGTATCCACCATTCCACTTTTGAAGAAGACGACTTGGAATTGGCTTTATCGGTACTCTCTTGATCTGCAGTTGGCGTCTTATTATTATCATCATCATCATCAATTGGCGGCGTCTCCGTTTCTGAATCAATTGGTATGTCGTCAGAAAGCATATCGAGCATCACTGAATCTTCATTTTCTTCATTATCATCGCTGCCACTTTCAACTCTAAGTGAGTAAATGTTTCCTAAATTCCCTATTGGTTTATCCTTTTGATCTGTTGATGGTGCTATTGGAGCGGTTGTGGTATCATCAGAGCGAGCCTTTTTGTGCTTTGAACCGTTTGTGCTATGATCATCTACAAAGAAGTCCATGTAGTCTTCGTCATCAGAACTTACGTTTTCCATGGTAATCTATATGCTGCAACGTATGCATTAACCAACAGCAAGGCAATTGACCTTATTCTTGTACTTTAAACAATGTATCAAAAAGGTTGTAAATACGGTTTAGATGAGAATCAGGGCATCTCTCCTTCTAAACAAAAAATAGGAAAACAGAGGAAAAATCAAATGTGCGTGTGTCAAACAAAATGCCCCAAATATATTTTTTTTTTCCAGTCCATTTTCTGAAGTTTGCAAGGTTTTTTAAACTACTGGTTTTTAAATCTATCAAATCATCACCCTTCTTTGGAAAGCTCGGAGCAAAATTAGATTAGAAACTTGTGATACTTTGAAGCAACATCCTGTACATAAAACATAAAGCTTCACATCCGAGTTCAATCGTAAAACCAAAAAAGAAGCACACCACCCACACCCAATATGTTAAGTCTGAGAAGATGTATCAAAAGATCGATTCAATTGGCAAAACATCAAAGGTCAACTAGAATACAAACAACGCTGATACCTAAATATTCCAGCATATCACAAAGGTATAACTCTACAAATAATGGACTGTTTGCAAATGAGATAAGAAGGACAGATGAAAACAAAATAGAATCTAATGATAATGACAATAATTTGGAGTTGGAACTACCTTGGGATCTAGAAGATGCCTCAACAACAACTACGACAACTTCAACACAACAACCAGAACAAGAACAGCTACAAACAAAAGGGAGTTTTACATTATATGAAAAGGAACTTGACATTAATCAAGATGATATGTTTGATTCGTTACCTTGGGAAAATGATAATAATAATTTCACAAACGAAGATCCTGACATGGCATACAGACTACCAAAAAATCAACTTTCCACTGAGGAAGCATCTTTAGAAGATGGGCTTTCATGGTTAAACACCGAAGCAGTTTTTGATAAATTGAAAGAAGATCATTTAATTTTGAAACCACTAACCAAACGTCATTCACCGCTCGATATAATTGGTTCAAATCTTCCAACTGAGATCATGAACATTGGTAAACACAAGGGGAAACCTGTTTTGTCATCACATTTCAACGCTATTGATTTCCACAGGGATCTGCAAAATTTAATGGTTTTCAAGAAGGAAAGAAGTGATGATCAATTAATTGCTGATATTGATGGTATGAAACCTCCTAGTAAATCCCTCTCACCAAAGAATTACAAACAGTTATTAAAAGATTTGTCAAGATCGTTCACTGTGAAACAGTTGAAAGAGTATGCTTGGGCTAAAGGTATCGAACAAAAATTTTCCAAATTCACCAAACCTAAGATTGTCAAGATAATTTTATCCGATATTTGGCAAGTGAAGGAAACTGATAACGAGGAAGATTTGTTGGTTACACAAGAGGTTATTTCCTTGGCTAATCAAAGAGAACTTTTCTTGTTACTTTCACATACGGGATATTTATTGCACTCATGGAGTAGACTAGGTGCTAAATTGAGTATAGCATCTGATAACAATGAGTTTGTAGTCAGAGGAAGCCCATCAATTGTGAATTTTGTTCAAGCTTCTTGGAATAATCTATTGAATAAAGTTGAAACTTCTGAACTTGATTTAAACGATTTAAGTAAGTTTTATACAGAAAGGTTAGGTAAAGAAATACCGATCGAATCTTTACAAATGTTAAGTAATGTTCATTTTGATAAAGTTGACAAGACTGATGAATCATATATATTGAGTTCGTTCAACCGTGCCAATATATTATTGGCCAAATCTGCATTGTTGGCAGCTACAGGTTACACTGCAACATCATCCACCGTTTTTGATAAATCATTAGTTTCAAATAGCAGCAGCAACAATGACCTTGTTTTCCAAAGCTATATTGATAGCTCATTACCTTGGTACATTCAAAATTCCCCTGTTTATAGATTGAAGACACCAACTGATAGATTGAGAATATCAAAGCCTAAAATTATCAACACTGATAATCTAACAAAAGAATTGGAGACATTGAAAGCTGAAGCAAACAGAGCTGAAGAGAAATTTGAATACAATTTCATTGAAAAGACAAACGTTACAGAAAATCAAGAGGAAGAGGTTGAACTTGATTTAGATGATACTGATCTCAACTTGTTAGATGATATTGATCCAACAGAGATACCAACAATCAAATCAGAATTGGAACAAGATTCAAAACCAATCCACAAATCTCAAGGAACCGGAATGAAGTACCAAATATTACAAGAGTTGGATACAGATTCGATTTATGAACAATTAACACCTGATTTAAGCAAGCAAAAAACTGAAAGCTGGTATCCAAGAGTGATAAATGCCACTTTTGGTAAAATGTTATTTAAACAACAGTCGATTGATTCAGGAGACCGTTTCTTCCATCAAAACCTACCAGAAGTGAACAAAAAACTATCAACACTTGAATTACTAAACAAAGATGCCAAATTGTTTGGTATCAACGGTGGTATTAGAAACCATTTCCAAAACTCGTTGCAAATAAAATTAATCCCTAATGGGTTTGAAAATTTCCACAATTTTGAAACTTTACCAAACCTTGAGATATGGCTTGACATCAACAGGAATAAAGTTGATAAAGATGCCATTCAATTGGTTGTTAACCAAAATGAAGTTAATTATCAAGTTGCATTACCAAGGTTCAAAACCGATATGATGTATCAGTCAACTTATAATTCATCTTTAGGGAATTCGAACGATTTATACAAGACGCAAAGGGAATTGAGTAAATTTATGAGATTGTTACCTACTGAACAAATGGATGTTGTTCAACCTGATGCCATCAACAAACTATTGAATTCTTTAAAGACGCATACTGTTGGTATTACACTTGATGATACCAATCAAAATGTTCCATATTCAATTACATCGATCAATAAAGTTAGATCTATTGAATTAGAATTTGAAGGGTATCCTGTTGTTTATCAAGTTGTTTCAAAGGGAGATGCTGATAGATTTGAAGTTTCTATCTTTATGGAGGAAAATGAAGAAACAATAAGTAAGGAGAAGTTTGAAGGGTTTAGTAAGACTGCTTTGAAATTTTTGGAATTTATTGATAAATAATAGAATGCTAAAACTAAAAAGAATTGAAATGAGATGATTGAATCCATAGATTCTACATTACATGATATTTATGATTTTAGAAATCAAATGGGGGAAGGCTCGATTGTGTACTATTTATTATATATTGTTTTAGTAATATCCTCATATCTATATATATATATCATTTTAATTGAAATGAGAAGGGATTTGAGAAGTTGATAAAAAAACTCAAGGGGGGGTGGAAGGGGGGGGATGTATGAAACTGAGGAAAACACAGACGCGTCGAACGACGAGTGAGATATATGTAAAAAAAATTAGACTTTATATTAGTTTAATGTGCAACGTGTGTGTGTATATACTGTTAATATATTTATAATCGTGTGTAAATATAGCAATTAATATATAAATAAGAGTCAATTAAGAAGAATAATAATAATAAAGTCCCCTAATACCAATTAAACCAATACTCTACTCATTATTCTTTTCTAAAACATTAATGTAATAGTTGGAGTGGAGTGGGAACTTAACTAGCTTGGTAACCATCCAATGAAGTGTTGAATTGAACAAGCGAAAAAATATCCCATTAATCCGGTCATGTCTTAGCTGTAGAACAACAGGTTCTTTACATAGAACCACCTGGTAATAAGAAACACATTTGCAACTCTCTGTTCATCATCGTAAGAATGTGTACCTGGAGTTTGTAGTGTCTGCAAATTTTGTGCAATCAATCAAATTAAACTATCTGAACACGCATAGTTTCAATTCGTTTACATTTTTTAAACCATTGTTAAGTAAAATACTAGTGTATTGGGTTTGGATTGTTAGCAACAGCAGCAACGACAGTGGCACTTGAAAACAAGTATCATTAATTGGCTTCATATTAACAAAGCAATACTGTGTTCGATTCGCCTGATGATGGATGTTGAGCAGCTCTTTGTGTAAGGGTGCAATCCAATTTAGAGCCATCTTTTAACAAAGCAGATCCAATATTTGGAACAGCACAATTGGTGCCTTTCATAGCAACATAAACTAATGGGTGAGATAGTAGGTGAAGTATCAAATTCAATTACATTTTCTGCTTAGTTGATGTAAATTAGGTTTTGAAATTGTGATAAGTATATTCTGTGATATTGAGTTTAAAAGCAGTCATCCTTCTACTGTTCATATCAACGTATACAAATAAGAAGTTGGTTTACCTCACGCAATCAGAATCTAAAATCAAGGGGTCCTTAAAACACTTGAAGTATCCTCAAAGAGAGATGTTCTAATGAAGAGAAAGAAACTTACTTCCCTATAGGCTTCAAAAAGAGAGAAACAAATACTTCATAGTAAAGAGATTTGATATTAAACTTTAAATTTAAAGAGATATTACAATTTTACTGAACAGTTTATATGTATGAATATTTTTAAAAAGAACCGATTACATTTTTTTTATATTTAATATAAACAAACCTATAAATCAAACAAAAGTGAAACCCAAACAAATAAAATGCAAATAAATAAAGTAACGATCATGAACTAGAGAAGACTAACTAAAATACAACAGTACAAAGACAGATGTTGAGTACTATAAGATAAACAAAAAAAAGTGTATCTAATTATAGAACTTAACATTGAACTAAGTCAACAACGTCTAAGTAGACTGCAGTACATTGGTCACCAATGGATTCATCGTATAAGTTGTAGAAAGAACCGGACAAACATTGGTAGAAGACAGTGGTGTTACCAATAGCTAACTTGGCATCATCGGTAATAGACCAACCAGCAGCGTAAATGGCACCAGCTTGTGGTGGTGGACCATCGAATTGGAATTGTCTGTTAGCAACAATAGAACCGATTCTACCAGCACCATCAGTTAAGATAGAACCGTTTAATAACATAGATAAGGCATTTTCATTGTAACAAGCAACTTGGTCAACTGGGTTAGAGTCGTCATCTAAAGCGGATTGTTCAGCAGCGTTAGTGGCAACAGATTCTTCAGAAGTGGTGGTAGTGGCTTGGATTTGTCCGTCAGAGATTTGAGTAACAACAGCAGCACCGGAAGTGGTGGTGGTATCAGCTTGGATTTGACCATCACCGATTTGTGTAACGACATTAGCACCAGTAGTAGTTGTGTCAGCTTGGATTTGACCGTCACCAATTTGAGTAACAACAGCGGCAGCGGTAGTTTTGGTGGTTGTGTCAGCTTGGATTTGACCGTCACCAATTTGAGTAACAACAGCGGCAGCGGTAGTTTTGGTGGTTGTGTCAGCTTGGATTTGACCATCACCGATTTGAGTAACAACAGCAGCAGCGGTAGTTTTGGTGGTTGTGTCGGCTTGGATTTGACCATCACCGATTTGAGTGACAACAGCAGCAGCAGTGGAAGCAGTTGAAGTGGTAGCTTGAATTTGACCATCATCAATTTGAGTGACAACATCTCTCTTGACCTTAGCAGCACCTGAGGTGATTGGGTTGATGGCAATACCGAAAGTGTATGAGTAATCAGTAATAGTACCGGCTAATTCACCTTCTGGGGTTAAAGTGGACCATGGTTCAGATGGAACGTAAGCAGCTAAAGCGTTGGAAGCTAATGATAAAGCACCTAAAACTGATAATCTGTATTGCATTGTAGAATAATATTATAATATATGAGTTGTGTAGGTTTTTGGCAAGTACGGTAGCTTAGATTGTGTAGCGAATTTAAACTAGAATGATTGTTTGATGATATTAGAAGAGAAGTAATAAGAGCAGAATTCAATGTAATCAAAAAGGCTGATTTCTGCTTGTATTTATAATAAAACTTTGACGCTGATCCGAGTAGATCAATAACAAGCCAAGTTTCCATAAGCTTGCTTCATAAGTATTTCAGTAGAAGAGGGCTGGCCTATACATACTTAGTTAACATCAACGCTGAGTTTCTTTTCTTTAATTACGTGCATGAGATCAACATTAAATAATTACCTCATTAGGATAAATATAAACATATAATCTTAATCACATTGCCTAATAGGGAAGTTGAATCGAGGATTGTCACTCCCGAGGCGCACGCGGACACACCAACCAATCCAGCGTGTTGGTTTTTTTTTTCAAGGCTAAGTAAGAGAGGGATAGGCATATATATAATAAAAAAGATGGCTGGCTTCAAAAAGACCAGAAATGTATTTTTAAACAGGTACAGCCCAAACGTGTTTTTTTTTGGTTTGCAGGGAGATGTATCGGAGAGAGGGGGGATGGGATTGTGTGACTCACTAAACAGACAGTGTATGAGGGACTGGTAAATTACATGCGCAGTTTGCACTGATAGTCTAGATCATATAGTTAAAAAAGAAGGTTTTGTAGGCAAACCGTTTTGAAAAAGTAAAGGGAAACCTTTTACTAGATCTTCAAGATTTACACAAATATACAAGTCTAAATATATTTGAATTCATTTCAAAAGCAGCACAAGGTCTACCCAGTATACCCAACCTACACTGTGTGATGAAAAAGTGTGACATTCTCAATCGGTCCAGCTAATAACATTGACTGAGACGTACATTACTAGCTGTTCATAAAACGTTTATTTCTTGGTACCTGAAATGTTATACCTTAACCGATTATATTAATGTACCCATTTTCACAGTAAGTAATAATTGTACATGTTTTGATTTTACCTAATTCGACTTTAAATTTAATCTGAGAAAAATAGTAATACAAGCTATTAATAAAACGCGGTTTCCAGTCCAGCCAACTTTTCTTAGTATTTTCAGCCATGCCTTGATAGATTTATATACTTCTATTGCAACCATATCCATTGATCCCGGTAATTTTCTCACTGTTTTTGTTCTACTCGATCCGGTCAAAAAAAAGGGTAATTGTGGGACCGATTGACATAAGAAACATACAAACATATATTTTTAAATAGGGTCTATTTTTAGATTTTTTTCAAAGAAAAACACAACAATTACTTGATCACCTGTAATTTGAATCATTTTGATCCCTCGATCAAGATATGTATTTAGCCTTACCAGCAATTAATCCATTACATTTATTACAGGTTTCATTCTACACAAATGATAGATACAACATAGTAGTTTTAAAACTGGATTAACACATAATGATATCAATCTAACGCTGGCGCTAAAAATATCAGTAAAATTCTCATTACGTAATCATGGTCCAAGTTTTTGCAATAGCTTCGCCGTTTGTATACCAGACCAGCCTTAACGTTGCCAGATTTGGTATACTCGCTGACACTACATCAGCTGTCAAAATCCCCCAGAATCCCACTAAATCCCCCAGTTAATTCCCACTAAAGATCCCCCAGAATCCCACTTAACATCCCCCCAGAATCCCCAGCCAAACTGCCCCAGCTATAATTCCCAGCCAGCCGGCGCTAAAAATATCAGTAAGATTGTAATTACGTAATTATGGTCCAAATTTTCGCAATAGCTTCGCCGTTTGTATACCAGACCAGCCTTAACGTTGCCAGGTTTGGTATACTCGCTGACACTACATCAGCTGTCAAAATCCCCCAGAATCCCACTAAATCCCCCAGTTAATTCCCACTAAAGATCCCCCAGTAAATCCCCCAGAATCCCCCAGAAAATCCCTCTTAAAATCCCCCAGTAAATCCCCCAGAATCCCCCAGAAAATCCCACTAAAGATCCCCCAGAATCCCACTAAATCCCCCAGAATCCCACCAAATCCCCCAGAATCCCACCAAATCCCCCAGTTAATTCCCACTAAAGTTCCCCCAGAATCCCACTAAATCCCTCCTAAAATCCCCCAGTAAATCCCACTAAAGATCCCCCAGTAAATCCCCCAGTAAATCCCCCAGAATCCCCCAGAAAATCCCTCTTAAAATCCCCCA
>JAKTPI010000109.1:0-43788 GCA_030557545.1 Ogataea salicorniae
CCTTTTTTTTTTGGCTTAACCCTTTGCCCCCCCCCCCCCCCCCCAGTCATTTGCACTGACAGAGATCTTGCTTTATTAGGTGCAATTAAAGCTATCTGTCCAAGAAGCCCACATTTACTATGCGTTTGGCATATTAATATGAATGTGCTTGCAAAGACAAAGCAATATTTTTCTTCGAATGAGGATTTTGAAGCGTTTATACAATCTTGGAAATCGCTTATTTATTCATACACTGAAGTTCAATATACAGATCAACTAGCTAAGTTTGATACTACCTTTGGTAAAATTGCTCCTGCAGCTCTTCGATATGTCAAAGGGACCTGGCTGACCTATAAAGAAATGTTTATTAGAGCTCGGATAGGCCAGTACCTTCATCTTGGAAATCGGGCAACCTCACGAGTGGAAGGGTCTCATGCTATTCTAAAAAAGCATATAGGGGCGTCAACAGGTGATATCCTCTTTGTTTTTGAACGAATTAACAAAGCATTAGAAGCTCAGCATTCTGCCCTTTCGTCTGATCTTGCAGAAGATCAGATTAAAACACCGAATTTCTGCTCACACGTTCTCTATTCAAAAATCACTAAGAGGACGTCGCGATATTCGCTTCGTTTGATCTCAGAGCAAGCTTTAATAGCTAAGCGAGCTACCCCCGAAGCCCCTTTATCTAACTGTAGTAACATATTCACAAGAACAATGGGCCTTCCATGTGCCCACCGAATCGCTAGCTTATTGGAAACACAGCAGCCAATTCCACTAAGCGATATCCATCAATTTTGGAAGATAGGCCTTGGAAATGAGTTATCAGAGTATCTGCCAATACTTGATCCTCTAGTTCCACCACCACCACCAAGAAAATCAAACCAAAATGTATTATATCAAAGCAACAAAGCATCAGGGCTAATGGTCACCAAGAAGAAAGCGCCACCAAAGTGCTCAAACTGTGGAGAAATTGGCCATACAATTCGTTCTTGCAGGGTATAAATAGGTTATATAAGTAAATATGCAAGATAAAGAACTAGATTACAAGAAGAAAGAGATACTCTTATAGCAGTGGAGGATGGAATGTAGGTTCTGTAGCAGTAAGTAACGCGTTTCCAGCGGCAATGTATGGTAAAGGGGTGGTGGACAAAACTGATTATGTCATAATATTATATAAATGATTATGTCAGTTAGTTATTACATAATATATTACGCGATTTGCTGTGTCTGTAGGGAAATCTGCTGTGTCTGTAGGGTTTCCCCCCCGCATATCCTGATGACCTAATCCTAACAAAACAACCAAGACGTATATGACAGCGGCTGGACGTCACTAAGTAGCAGGTAGCTAGCGAAATCGTATCTGACACGGGCAATGCATTTTGGTCATGTGACTTCAAATGTCACCGCTTATCACTCATATGGACATCACCCAGATGTCAACGATACCATGGTGGTGTTACACGCACCCCAGTGGCTAGACATGATCACACACTCGGCAGCTATTGTTAGTAATGATACTGGCGAACCTTTGTTAAGTGGGTGTGTTTTTGGTTTTCACTCTATCGATTATACTCATGCAGTCGTTACCGATGATCTATCACTAAGTGATGCTGTCATCACGTTGGGTAGCTTCAATGGTAAGAACTATGTTCACTCCGGTCATTTGGCGAACACAACGCTAAATAAGCGTAGTGGAGGTATGTGGATGTCGTATACTAGCTTGGGCTGACAATGCAGGATATATATCAGATTTGGAGAACTGGAGAGAGTATTACAAGCTATCTATTGACCGTAATCATGATGGGGAACTGAGCGCTATAGATAACCTCTAGGGCTGCAATCACTCGGGATGTTATGCGATGGAGAACAAGTTCTGCTTAGGTATAGTATAGGGTTCAGTAGGGACCAGGGCAAAAACGATGCTGAAGTAGGCGAAGCATATATCGACGCTTACGGCGGTCTTGACAATGAGTGTATGTCGGCATGCTGGAGAAGTGTAATTTAAATAGTTATCTTTTTAAAAAAAAAACAAAAAAACTTTCAAACTCCCACTCAAGTTGTATTACAACTTGAATCCCTAAAATAAAAATATTTAGGTGATTTTGTAAAGGTAAAATATAAAGATGTAAAAAGATAAAAAAAACTGTGGGAATTCTGGGGTTTTTATATATCGAAGAAAGAAATCGTGGCCTAAATCAATTGTTGTTTTTCTCAATTTTCAAAGCTTTTCACTTACAAAAACACGTTACAGTCATGTACTTGAAGTCAATGATATATTGTATAACGGCGGCAACCAAATCATTGAATGGTCATAAAGCACCGCTTTTCTGCTCAAATGTGTGTGTCAAAGTGGTGGTGAGATGAGAATTGCGCGGGTTTGTGTGATATATGTTAGTTTAGTTTAGTTTGCCAGTTTACCATCTATCATTTAATTTACCACTTGGATCAAACAGCTTTGGTTGTGTTAATATGGAAGGAGATGATGTTGGCAAGTGGTGGGGGGAAAGGGGAGTTAAGAAAATATGTGATATGAATAAGTTACATTGACGAGATCTATTGTGGCGTTAAGGATATCTTTGTATTGGTTTTTTGTAAATATGGTAGCACCGGTGAGAAAGAAGAGGAGGGGAAAAGGGGTGAGTACCATTGTGCTCTTTTATACTATTGTACTCTGTATCTAATGTTGTCAAGAAGCTTATAATTGAATGATAGTAATTCGGTATATAGCATTTAGTTATATAATTTCTTATTAGCTATTATTTGTTTATCAGATGAACCTTGGGGGAGTAGTTTATATACAATAAATAGTGGAAGTTTTGTAAATTCATTGAATTTGGAAGTAGGTTTTTAACACATGGTTTATCCATCAAGAGCATCATATTACAAGTTTACCTGTAAATAAGAATAATTAAAACAAAATTTTCATATCAGAAAGAAGCATATATTGATAAAAAAAAGGCCGTCATACAAACCCATCCAATATATATATCTGGCCAGATATACCGAAACAGTTAGAAAAAAAAAAGAGAAAATGAAAAACGAAAACAGTGGAATAAGATAAGACATAAAAAGCAAACTGAAAAATGGTAGATGGAGGAAATAAATAAAATATATACGAAATCATCATACTTAAAAAGCTCATCTTGAAGTCATAGAAAAATTTTGAAAAAGAGAAAGAAAGAAATAGTAAAAAAACAGCTTTTTAAAAACCATAGAAAAAATATTAAAAATGAAAGAAAGGAAGAAATAGTAAAAAACAGCTTTTTATACACCATAGAAAAGAAGAACCAAAAAAATAAAACAAAAAAAAGTGATGGATAAAATTAAATCCATGGAAATAAAAGTAAAGAAAAAAAGGATATAGAAAATAGGTTAATAATATTCATGACCAATAACTCCAAAATCTTCAACGTCTGGAGTGATTTCATTATTATTATTACCCATGGTTAACAATAGCTGACCGTTATTATTAGTATATTCATTTTTGAAGAACAGTCTCCATTCTTTGAAAGTTTTCTGAGATGCCCAATCCAAATTTTTCTTCATACCCGAATCATTACAATTCAAATACATCAAACTTTTCTTTGAATTTGTATTTTTCAAAATTTGATAAATTGTATGCTTATCTAACCAAACTAAAGAACAGATATCAATCGTTATCAAATGCTTCAAATTTATTAAATTGAGCCAAATTGAATTGTAATCTAGTTTCACATAATTAATAGAATCATTCAAATCTAGTAATGTGTCAGACCAATAAATAGGTTTATCATGGTATGGTTTTGAATTTTTGAATTTTTGATTGTTGTTGTTGTTGTCATTGCCATTACTATTATTATTATCATAATCTAGCAACAATGAACCATAACTTAAGGTTGATAAAGACGGATAATTATTTGATGAAGTTGATGCCGTTTTCAATTTACCTTTACATGATTTCCAATTAAAATATTCATAGTCCAATATTTGGAAATCCGGAGAGCATGAAACACCATTCAAATTGAGGTGATTTAAATATTCACACTCTTGTAAAATATGTAAGACGTAACCAATTGGAATATCTTTTGTAAAACTATGATCGTTCAAAAACCTGGATTGTTTTGGATGCGGGGTTGAGAACGGCTTTGTCGGAGACTTGGAAATTGGTTTGAAATTCAAACGAGATTTATTAAGTGATTTGAAAATAGTATTCAAATCATTGGATGATGATGTGGATGAGGTGGAGGAAGATGATGAAAATGAAAAGGAATCATGTTTGAAAACTTTTTTAAACGTGTTCTTGATGGATAAATTGTTGTTATTACTACTTGAAGCAGAAAAAGAAGAGGAATTACTCGATGCTGACTTCATTGGAGTCAAAACAGGTCTCTTCTTTTTCTTTGGTAGTGGTAACTCTCCATACAAAGGGTGATCTCTATATCTCCAATCTCTCCAACCTGCTAAAATTTCCCTATCAAATAGTGAATCATAAACGTCAGAATTATAATCGGATAATATGAATCTTAATTCACTTCCGCAAATTGAAACACCTGGTTTTAAACTAGATAAATCGATTGATCTAACTAAAAGTGCTAACTGTTTGTTGTTGTTAATAGTATAAACGAATTGACCTAGCCTATAAGTTGATGTTAAATATGGGTTCTTGTATAAGATGATCTTTGTCAAAGAGTTTAATTTCTTGTTTGTGTACAATAAATTAACTAAAACTGTTTGATCCAATTTACTGAAAACGATCAATAAAACTTCATTTGGTAATTCAACAAATTTAATAGTTTTTTGCTGTTTAGCAGATTTGAAGGATCGAATTGAAATTGAGTCATTTGCCACATCCAATATTCTCTTTCTAGTTGAGCTAACCATCGGAGATAATAAAGATCTGTACTTCATAGGGGTTTTATTCTCCTTGGACTGTTGTTTGATTTTAAACAAATTGTTAAATTGAATTTCTATTGAAGAATCAATATATTTATGATTTTTGTAATCATACCTAGTCAAAGGGTTGATTAATGATCTATAAGGAGGTAAATAACTGCGTAACTCATTCAGGTATTCCATACCTGAGTGGTTACTAGACGAAGGCCTTGATATAATCATTATTTGAACGATATATATTGTCCAAAAAAGAAAAATACACGGTTGATGTCACAATACAAGATGAAACTAAATCAATATATATATATGTATAGTTTGATAACAACAAAACGCTATTTATATTTATAGTGTGATTTAAGCTTAAGAGACGATCACAATAAGACCCATAAAATGAGCCGCTGGGGAAGAGGGGCACAGGTGTTTCCCAATCAGGAAGTAAAGGGTTCTTGCTTTACTTTACTTGTCTTTGGTACAACGTTTCCATCTATTTATTCATGAACAACCGGTACATTGATCACATCTTTGTATATATCTATAGATGTGGATCCGTATATACTATCACAACAATCCAATAAAGTCATCAGTTAATTGTTCAACTAACCCTTGATCTTCTTCCCTCAAATTCAACCATTCAACCTTATTATATTTACTCAAATGAGATTCGGTCTCTATGATTAAGTCTCCAATAGATGATTCACAAGCTAACAAACAAATAGCATCGTAACCACCTGCACCTGGAACAACACCTCCAATAACACCTTTTATTGTTTCACAAGTATCTAGCAACTTGGTTTGTTCAATTGGTTCAACTGAAGCTGTTGATTTTGTTGTTAATAGCCTTAAATTGAAACGAATATCTTGAATTGATTGGATCAGTTTAGTCAATGGACTGATATCAATATCTATTGATGGAGTTGTTCCATTTAACAATGATGATCCAGAAAAATTCTCCAAAACATTCAACAGTTGTTCATAGTAGGTTGGATTTTCAACAGATAATGCATTCAAATTATTCATTTGGTCAATTAAATAATTGTTAGCATTGTTTAAATCAGTATAAAGTTTTAAAGATTCAACAGGGGTTTCCTTTTTCCAGTTTTGAATGGTTGAAACTAATTTTGGAGTTTCAGATCCACCTTTAATATCACCCATTAATAGTTTAATACCTTTTGGAACATTACATTTTTCGTGTAGGAAATTCCAGTTTGCTTCATCGATCAAGATTTGTAAATCAGTTTTGAAAGTTGGTAACGATGTGTTTGAAATTAAGTTATTAATCAGTTCAGGTTTGAATCTACGGTAAATAATTGAACCAAAAGTGGCAGATGCAATATCAAACCCCGATCCAACTTTACCTTGAGCCAAACAATGAGCAACTTGTGATAAATTATGGATCTTGTTCAAAGTTTTCATGTCATCAACGTTAATATCTCCAACAAAGCATGACAATAAGGCAGCTGTTAAAGAAGTCACCAATCCAGCACTTGAACCTAAGCCAGTCTTAGGAACTTCTGTAATTGGTGAATCATGGTATAGGAAAGTCTTAGAACCATTTGACGAAGTTCTTGGAATTGAATCAATCTGTGAATGGTAGCTTGAATCAGAAAACATTGTAATTTCAACATTTTTCGGCTTTTCGGTAAAAAATTTATTATCGTAGTTTAAATAGTTCAATACTATGAATAGAGTTGATTCAACGAATGGGTTCTTTCTGTTATTAGATTCATTGATATCAATCGATTGATTGTTATTTCCTGCTAATGGTAAGATGTTATATGACCATTGGCCTTCTTTAAATTGAGGAGAAGATATTGTGATTGTTGTATGGTTTGAATCGGTGGGTTGAATTGAAGTAGATGCGTACATTCTTGAAGAAAGGGCAATGACATACGACTTGTAAATAGGGTCTAAGACAAGATACCCACCAGCCAAAAGAGCCTTACCAGGGGCACTGAATGTTCTTGGATTTTGATTTGTCATTAAATGTATGGATATGTGTTACAATTTTATATGGTTTGGAATGGTAATGACCATGGAACAAGATCTAACGTTCATCTATATACAGCTACCCGTCAGCATTGAAAAAGATCAAATGAGTAGAATCGAAAAGAAAAAACCATCCGTTTGCACCGGCCATTAAGATAATAAAAATATGATTAGCCACATTAGCATATAACATAAGTGTGGCTAAGCATTGAGGCATGTGATTACCAAAACGTCTTTTTTTGGATTTGTTGTTGATTGCATGTTAATTATGATAAAGTGCAGCTCCTTGTTCTCTCCTTCAACTTATCTCTGGGTCCTGATTTCAAATGACTTCTTGTTTGTTTACGTGAAACAGAGCATCAATTCAATAGAAACGGGACAAGCAATGGCAGCTGTTGATGGTCATCTATTTGTTCTTATCCATGGGTAAGTTCCTTTTTTAACCTTGCCGTTTCTAATCCGGCCGGAGATTAGATAAAGGTCATTTGACCCATAATTAATCTTCAATTGATCTTTCATGGGTAAACTTTCATACTAACAGCCTTTTTTGATTGTTTTTATTCGGAATTGTATATTACAGGTTATGGGGAACTTCAAGTCATATGAACATTGTTGAAAAAGCATTGACTGAAAATTTGAACAAACATGAAAGCATTTATTATTTAAAACCAAAATCCTTCGGCTACTTCAAAACCTACGATGGGATCAAACTAAATGGTGATAGAGTTATCAGTGAAATCTTTGATGAATTAGAAACTTTGAAATTGAATGAAAATGTTAAAATTAATCAAATCAGTATCATTGGTTATAGTTTAGGTGGATTGATAGCAAGATACGTTATCGGGGAACTGAACGGAATTGGGTTTTTCCAATCAATTGAACCAGTTATTTTTACCACGTTTGCAACTCCACATTTAGGTACAAACTTTTTCAATTCAAAGAGTCTGTTGGATAGAACTTTGAATTTCCTAGGTTCAAATCTAATTGGTCAATCTGGTAAAGATCTATTTTTGAAGAATTCAATAGTTTTAGTTGAGTTATCAGATAAAGATTCAAAATATTTCAAGGGTTTACAGAAATTCAAATTTAGAATGCTTCTCGCTAATATTAGATACGATAGAACAGTCTCCTTTTCAACTTCTTTTATAACAAATTATAATCCTTTTGAAGATTGGAATTCATTAGATATAAAATTCTTGAAAGATTTACCAACTATTAATTTGAACGATAAATCAATAAATATAAACGTTTTAGATCTACAAAATACAATTAGAGATTCTGAAAATTTACCTTCCAAGAATGACTCTTACTATACGTTAAAGAGAAAAAATCTCATTCTAGCCCTTTTCCTTCTAATAGTTCCATTCTTTTTACCAGTCGTTGTTGTTACCTCTATATTTGGAACTGTCAAATCAGCAATTAGAAAAATGTTTTTACCAAAATTTGATATTTTAGATAACTGGAATAAATTACTAAAGATCCTAAAAGGTGAAGAGCAACCTTATAGTTTCAATGAAGAAGGTGAAGATAGTTTAATGTCAAAGGATTTTTTCAATCCAATTGCAAGAGCAACTCAACACTTAGTGGAGGATACCTTAAATGAATCAGAATATAACAATGATTCAAGCTCCCCTCAACCGCAACCGCAACCGCAGAGAAAATCCGCATCCTCATCAATAACAATCACATCTACAACAACCAAAAAACTATCAAAAAGTTCATTCATCATTAAGTACGATAGTAAAAATGCTTTGGACACCGTTCCAAGCTTACTGGAAACTTTGAAAAACTCATCAACTTCACCATTGGATAAGTTTTCAATCTGTAATGATTTGAATGAGCTACCATACGACCTAGCACGCTCAAAGATGTGTCATGATTTAAACCAATTGGAATGGATTAAATTACCAGTTTTCTTGAAATCTTTAAATGCTCATGAAAGTATCATCTCAAGACGTGGATTAAATAGAACAATAGCTGGATTACCTGTTTTATATTTATGGGCTACTATAGTCAAGTTCCAATTGCTTGAAGATGGGAAGTTGGTTGGTATTAAAGAATGATCTATCTTCGTTTCAGTTGCTTCTGGTCGCTTGCTGTATTATTTACTATCATCACTATAGAACTTATATATATTGTAATCTTTTTTTACTTCGTGATTATTGTTTTTTTTTTGTTGCTCCTTTGTGATTTTTTTTAATCATATACATATCATTAGTTTGGGTTATTCAACTCCCGAAATAATATCCTTTCCATTCATTTGTTCAAAGATGAAAAAAAGTTATGCTGGACGTGGAGTTGGATCTTATAATATTATGGGTATGTTTTATCCTTTTCTTTTTCTTTATGTTATTGTTGCATATTGTTATCAAATTTTTAGATACCTTGTTCTTATTTATATATATGTATATATATATACGCTATTTATGAATTTTTAGAAAGTAAAGTCTCTTCCCTTACATAGTTGATATTCTATACATTTTTTGATAAAGAAACGGACTGTGTCGGTCTCTCATCTTCAAGAATGTTAGAACTTTTGGAACAGCTAGTAAATTTGTACTAATGGGGCAAAATATTTAATGTCTTAAAGAACGAATATTAGTATCCAATGAAGGATATCTATCTGAACTTCAGAAGGGCAGGCAAGAACGAAAATTTTGTATTATTATAACCATTGTAATTATTAGTGATGGTAAGAGAGAGGGAAGGGGGATACTCTAAGATAGGATAAAGAAAAGTCTAAAACAAAACGCAAAACCAAAGAACAAAAGATAAGGAAGGAAAAAAAAAACAGAACAAAATAGTTGCAAACAAATAAAACTCAAAAAGGGGAACAGAAAGAAGGGTAAAAAATAACACACAAACCAAAAAGTATAAAAATGAAAACGAAAGTGATGATTATAATAATAATTTTAAATTGAAAGTATATTGAATTGAAAGGGTGAGTACTAATCTATGATCATGAAAATGAGAGTGGTTGTGATGGAAATAAGATGCTTGTTAAAGCAAAACACAAAAAAAACAAAAATGATGGAGTAAAAAATGAAAAACCAAAGGTCATTTTAATGTACATAATAATAACAGGGTGATGAATTTGTAGACTTTATAAACACAAAAAAAACATCTATAATCTATTTCTTACCAGTATTGTGCTTCTTCTTATTCTTATCTAACATTGCAATATGTGCAACACTTTGATCAACTTGTGTATGTTCGTGATCAGTACAAGTAAACAACGATAAATCATCATTAATAGTACACATAGAAATAGAATTCAACCATTCGTCGTTGAAACATTCATCGATAGTTAATCTGCAAGCAGGTGCCAAGTTCACCATCTTACCGATCAGTGGTTTACAATCATTTGATAATGCTGATAGTAATCGTTCTTCACCCATCATGTTAGATGTATGCTTTGATGGATCACCACCTTCTTCTTCTTTTGGTGAGTCGGAACTGTTGATAAATGTTGTTGGCGGTGATGGAATGGCAGATTCTTGCTTCGTTTGGGTTGTTGGTGAATCTCTTGTTATTTCGGTGTAAGTTGGAGGTGATGGAACACGACGTAATAGATCACCAAAAGTAACACCAGGTTCTCTTGATGCAAACATCTTGAAAGATGGATCAGATAATTTGGGCACTTTCCATGGGAACTTCTTCAACATCATACAACAGTACATAATGGCAGCAGACCAAATATCAACCGGTCTTGGATCGTACTTGTTGAAAACACAAACTTCAGGTGCTAAATATGGATCAGATCCAACGATGCCTTGTGCCTCAATTAAATTATTTGAAAATGGATATTGGAAAACAACTGCAGATCCAAAGTCAATGATTTTAACAATACCGTCCTTGTTGATAACACAGTTATCCAATTTTAAATCACGATGAGATAAACCAATTGAATGAATATATTTAATACCATTCAAAATTTGCTTGAAACAACAATTGATTTCTTCGTTTGACATCTTGTTAGACATAACAATAGCAAACAGATCGTAATCACAATACTCCATAACTTGAACGATTCTATCATTTTCATAAGAAATTTCAATGGTTTCAATAATATTTGGATGTTTTAAAGTTGATCCAATGCAGTATTCAGAAGTAATTTTCTTGGTATAATCTCTCTTGGACTCATGTTGATATTTAGCTCTAAATTCTTTGACAGCAAAAACGTGGTTATCTTGGGTTCTCTTGACTAATTTGACTAACCCACCTGCACCTGCACCCAAATTTTCACCAAACTTACAGTATCTTTTACTGAATGGGATTGATGGTGTTGTATTACCACCAATAGAAAATGGTGAAAAGCTTGATGATGATGAGTTCGATTGTAACGAGTTCACTGAAGTGGATAATTTTGGTGAGGTACCAAAAGTGGAGTGTCTTCTAGTGAATTCCAATGGGGAAGTTGAATATTCGTTGATTGGAGTAGTCACAGCACTTGTATTTGTTGTTGAAGTTGTTGATGGTGAGTATGAAGTCACTGTGTTGTTGAAACTTGGGTGATTGAAATTGATCGCAGACAATGAATTGGTAGTAACTGCGGCTTGCGGAATATAAGCTGTTGCAGGTGTTGAGATAATTGTTGAAGGAGTTGGTGTGGTGGTGGTAGTTGTGGAATTGGGAGTAGTATTTATCGTCGTTGATTGTTGACGTTGAACTGATAATCCAGCAGATAGATTGGATGTCCTTGGAAGTGAAGATTGGCCAAAAGTTGAAGATGTTGTAAATGGTGTTGGATTTGAAGATAAAGATGAAGGTTGTGTGTTTGTGACAGAAACTGATCTACGAAAAAATCTACGTAGATCAGCCATTGAAGAATGTCTAGAGTTGGTACTTGTTATTGTATTTGCTGACTCAATACTAGATTGAGAGGATGGTGAGTGACCAGTTATGTCACGATGGTTTGGTGAAGATGAGGGTAAAGAGTCAAGGTTGGTTGATGTGCCTCTTCTTGATTTACCAAAGAGACCAGAACTTGACTTTGAATGTGAAGATGATAAGTTACTGTTGTTATTGTTGATATTGCTATTACCCATAGAACCACTCAAGTTTGAACTTGAATAACTGGCGGCTAAAGCTCTAGCTTCCTGAACTTGTTGAACTTTTTGCTTAGAGATAATAAATCTTGGATCCAATTGTTTTGAAGATGAAACAGCTGGTGAAGAGATGGTGGTACCGGAGATCAATTGACCGTTAGATAAGTTTGGAATCTGATAACTGTTTGAGTTGGAGCTTGATAGATTGGATCTACCACCCGGAGCTGAATAAGGAATAGCGTTTGATAAGGATGGAAATGAACCTGGATTGAATTGACTAAAACTTGGGTTTCTAGAAATCATTGTTGGTGTTGTGGTACCGGAATAATAGGAACGGTTATTGTTGATAGAGGAAGCAAGGCTGTTACTGGTGTTATTTATAGCGTGGATGGTCGTTGTATTGTTGTTGTTAGCAAACCCACCTAACGGGCTATCAACCATTACAGAATGGTTTGGTAATTTTGGAGAATTTGGAGAGTCTGTGCTAATTCCGGCAAGTTCAGTTATTGTTGATTGTCTAATGGACGAGCCGATAACATCACCACGACGAGGGTCGTAGGTTTCTTCGTCGCCGTTATAATCTTCTTCATCAGGAGAAATACCTTCCAGCGAGATTGTTGTTGTTATTGTCTTGCGGTATTCGTTATCTTCAGTGTTGATTCTTAAATTTGATGGTTGAGCAGGTTTGGATTTTTGTTCTTTCATCAATTTGGTCAAAGAAGATATCCCGACTTTCCTGTCTGACGATGGAGTTGACATTGTTGAATTGTTAGTGATCTTGGTTTATTGACGAATTATGAATGAGATAAACCGGAACAGGTACTATAATTAATTAAATGTAACAACACAAAAGAAAAGATAAGAAGAGTGATTTAATATGCATACAAACAACCTTTCTAAATCCATCCATCCAGTAGTCAGCAGCAGCACTGGACCGGACTGGACTGGACTGGACAAGATGCCGAAACTTGAATCGAACAACAACCTATCGAGCGAACCACGGGCGATAAGTCGCAACAGCCCGCGAAACCAAGAGCATAATAATATCGCACGGGGGTGTTTTTTTTCCACTTTGCGTGCCGATTCCACCGGGAGCGCAGATAAAAGTTAACAACCGATAATACACTAGCCATTCTTATCTAAGTGCTACGCTTCGCTATCTTTTACTATCTGGTCACTAGCCACAAGTTGCTTGACCAATCACAGCACCTCTCTTGCGAAACAGGCTCCTTAGGCTTGTCTTTTCTTGAAAAAAGGATAATTATAATTGTTACACACATTACTATTACAGTTTTCCTTTTCCTAATAAAGGATATAAATTATATATATACACATCAAATAAACTTACATATTGATACAAGTAATCTAGTAACGACTTCTTTTGTTTCTGTTGCCACTGTTGTATGAATTTCCGTTATCGTATCCACTTCTCTTACGTTCGTCTCTATATCTAGCGTCTCTTTGATCCTTTGCTTGGGCTGGTGGAGGTGGCGGAGGTGGTAATGGTGCCTGTGGTTTAGCATTTGGATTAGATCCCGTTCCTGGGCCTGGTCCATTGTCTTTTGGTCCGCTAGGCATAGATTGGCTGTTTGGTCTTTGGTGCTGTTGTTGTTGTCTATTGTTATTTGAAGCACCGTTGTTTCTGTAAGTGCTTCTGTAATCTCTCGAATCTCTAGAATCTCTGGAGTCTCTGGAGTCTCTGTAGTCTCTGGAGTCTCTGGAGTCTCTGTAGTCTCTGGAGTCTCTGTAGTCTCTTTGATCTCTTGAATCCCTTGAATCTCTCTGATCCCTTCTCACATTTCTTGTCTCCCTTTGAGGATGATAAACAGTAGCACTTGACCCCATGGTTCTCATCTCACCATCATTTCTAACGATCTCAGGTCTATTGGGTGCAGAAGAAGATCCAGATCCAGGTCCAGCAACGCCAGGTTTTTCAGTGACAGCACTCTTACTTTTGTCGTTGCTGTTGTTGTTGCTGTTGTTGTTGCTGTTGTTGTGCACTTTCAAATCTGCTTGTTTATTTTGTTTACTCGCCAATAATCGTTTCTCTTCGTTCATTCTTGTAACTAACTTAGAAACACCATCAGTAGAACCTGGGCCTTTAGGTTTTTCCTTTGATTCATCTTTGACATCCTTCTTATCACTGGTTGTTTTTTGTGTATTATATAAAGGTTTAACATCCTTCTTGACCGTCTTATCATCTTGTTTTGAAGCTTGAACTTCGGTGACCTCTTTGGCAGTAGTTTTGATGTCTTTAACTGGATCTTTTATTGATTCATCCTTTGTTTCCAATGGTGTAGATTCTTTGGAAGGTTCGGTGGTCTTAGCTTCTTTAATTGATTTTTCGGCCGCTTTGATTGGGACCTTCCTTTGTAGTCCAACCAATCCGTATGGTTTGGAAGTGGTTGTATTATCAGATGCACTTGATGACACACTGGTATTGGCAGCGGCTGCTAGTACAGCGGCAGCAGCTTTCTTCTTCTCTTCAGCCTCTTTGATCAGATTTTGCTTTTTATTGAATTCTTCTTTTCTATCCATCAACTTTTTCTTTTCAACTTCTTCAATTTCATAGAAATCCCAAACTTCAATATAATTCAATTTAGTAGAAGATAACAAAACAAACAAAGCACTTGAAGCCAACTTAATATCATCTCTTTTATCAGTTTTGGAAATGTTCGAAAGGATACGAATCAAACAATGTGAATGATCAGACACTATTGGGAAGTTACCAACTAAATTCTTCAAAAAGCTGATGATGTTGTTTCTTGTCGTGTAATGGGTTGAAAGTAAACAAGAGTTTATTTGTTTTAATAATGATTTATGCCAGTTGAATAACACTTTACAGAAATCAGTGTAACTCAATAGCTTATCTTCGTTTTTCATGCCAACTAAATTTTCAGTATCAACGTCCATCTCATCTTCAATCTTATCTTTAGTTTCTTTTTCAGTTTGAGTTTTCAAACCTAATGCTTCCTTATTGTATAATTGTTCATCGTTTCTCCAACCATTCAATTTTTTCAAAAGCTGTGAATAGAAAATCCCTAAATTTTCTGTTTCTAATCCTGTGTTTGTGAACAATGTTGCTAAAAGGAAATTGCCGTTGAACAAAACATTCAACAAGTTCAACAATGAAAAATTAGGTGTATTGATACTATGGATCAAAAATATAAATTCGTATGAAAAGATGGCATCAAATGATGAGTGGATCAGTCTTGGTAACAAACAAAATTCAATAATTTGTCTTGATGTCTCAACATTGTTTATAACTTGAGACTCATCATTGTTCTTGAACCAATTTAACTTACTTTCGTTGATTTTAGCCATTGAAGTATTGAAATTTTCTAAATGTTTAGATTCGTCCTTTTTGAAAGCTGACACTATTCTATTCAATTCAATCAATGAGTTCTCCAATCTATGAAATTCAACCCTTGAAAAATCAGGATCACGACGGGCATTTTTGATTTTTTTGGAAATGTTTTCAATTTGGGATTTAATGTCCCTCAATTCCAACTTATAAGAGATTGAATTGTAGTTAATTTCATGTAATGATAGCTTCCAAAAATCAATGTAAAATTTAACAGGTAGGTGAGACCAATTGATTTTACACATCGTTAATGGCAATTTATCAACTACTTCATCAGTTTTAGCATCGTTTGATATATTTAATTGTTTTTTCCATATTTGGAAACACCATTCTGGTTTAACTTTGAAATCCTCAATTAGTTCATTAATTGGAATTAATTCATTGGTTAAATCTTTATCAGTTTCTTCAATCATTGTAGTAAACATATGAATCAAAGAATTTAATTCATCACATCTTAAATTCAAAATCTTTAGTGGAACTTTTGAATTTTCAATAATTTTATTTGATAAATTACATAACAAAATGAACAATTCATTTAATTGCTTATTTGATATCAAGTTCTTGATCAGTTCTTCAGAACTGGTAGTTGATTTCAACCTATCGTCTTGAATAACCATATAAATTAATTTTCTTAAACCTAATCCACCATTCAACAATTGGATTTGACGAGGTGTTAGATTGTTGATGTTTTGAACACCACTCATTGAGCTTATCATCTCTTTCAAGACAATGATTAAATCAGTTGATCCACTGTTTAAACTTTTAATAATTAATGTTAATAATGGACTTGTTTGGAAATTTGGAATACAAGTTTTAGATAATTTTCCAATGAAAATAGACAAATTTTGAATCCATTGCATGTGATTCAAACCATCGTCTTGCATTGTTAATCTGTTTGAATTTAGTTTGTTACATAATTGGAAAGTTAATGTATCCCACATAAAATCATTGAAGAATTTGGATGATTCAACGATTAAATCACTTAAACTGATGTAATTTTCGATATGATTAACAAAAGTGTTACTGACTGCCAGTGGATTTGAAAATGAAATTTTTGTTAGCTGTCTCATCATAACACTCAAATTCTCCTTTGATAATCTTTTCAAAATATCTTTTGTTTTCTTTTCTGTAAGGTTATTTTTCAATTTGATTTCTAGATTGTTCTTTATAGTAATAGTTTGGAATTCACCGTATAAATTGTATCTTTGTTGTAATGAAAAGTGCAGCTTCATTATTTGGAAAGCTTCATTAACTACAGGCATATTCTCAACAAACTGTAAAGATTTGAAAATAAAAGTTCTATAGAATTGTAACCATTTTTCATCTATTTCATCAGTATTCAATAATTGACAATTTTTCTTGATTATTCTAATTAGTCTTGTGAAAAGAATTGGGTTTGTGGCCACTTTAACATCATTAAACTTTAAGAATTCATGGCAAATTCTAATCAATTCATCACTATTTGAAACAAGTGGCTTATTATCGAACATTGTAGGTTTGCTCTTGCTAGTGGATTTTCCTTTATCAGATATATTGATTGGTGAAACAAATTCAATATAAAATGGAGTAATTATATCATCCATGAACTCATTTATCAACTTCGAGATATTATCATCTATTAAAGGCAAGAATGGATATTGAGATAGTATAAATAATGATTCATCGTACATTCTATATTTTAATGCATACTTAAGGAACGTAATTTTATGATTTTGAGAAATTTGAACTTTCAAATCAGGGATCTTTTCAACTTGTTTTGTTGTTGCCGTTGTGGTTGTTGTTGTTGTTTCTGTTGTAGTTGTAGTATCGGATGTTGTTGTGGATGTGGCTGTGCTTGTTGTACCTGTTGTTTGTTTAGCGGATTGCCTCGTGTGTCTATTACGTGGATCGTCATCGTCATCATCATCTAAAACTAGTGGTGCTGCCAGAGCTAGTGCTGAAGCTGTAGCTTGCAATGATTTTTCAGTTGCTTCCTCTTTGTATCTTTCGTATAAAGCTTCTGTTGAATTTTCACTGATTGAAGTTATTTTGAAGTTAGTATCAATGGTAAAATCCAATGGTCTTAGTGAGTTGAAAATCGAATGGAATTCAAAAAAATTTTCTTTTATTAATAAAACAATGATTGGTAATTCATTGCAAGGTTTATCAAAAGTTGAATTTTTTTGTAAATAGGAAATGATCATTTCTTGTAACGTTCTATTTGAATCTTTTTCTTTCCACCAAAATGATTTTTTGAAAACTTGTAAAATTGTTTCTTTATGTTCATCAAATTTCATTGCAAAAACGGATAGTAATATCAAGAAGCATCTGTTTGTATCTAATTTAAAATGGCCAATCAATCTTTCAATTATCTGAATGAAATAATTAATTTTGTGTAAGGAATGATCGTTGCTTAAGAAATCATGAGCTTCCATTAGAAATTTAGAATAACCTTCACTTGATTCATATAACGAAGAATAAGTTTCTATACTGAAATCAAGCTTAGCATCTTTGAAATAGTATTTTCTATATGTTGCAAAAATACCCGATCTCTCTAAAGTGATTGGATCCAAATACTGTTTTTTCAAATGCTGATCAATTTTAAGCTGTTTCACGAAAATATAAGTATGCTGTTTTGGTGAAAACATTTGAAGCATTAATAAGAATTCTATTGAAATTCGCTTTCTTTCATTTAGTTGTTCTTCAGTGGTTGTACTATAAATATCTAAAATGTTGTTTGCTAATGTAACCAACGTTGAAGATTGTAATCTATCAGGGAAGTCATTCAAACTCAAGAAAATCTCATAAAGTAAATCCATTGGTTTCAATTTATTGTTTTTAATATCTTCAATGAATGATTTAAAAGATTTATCTTTAGTTTTGATGCATTCATCATTCAAGTAGTTCCATTTGATCAGTGTTGCTAACTCCTCTTGTGTTTTAACAGCATCGGACGAGTTCTCATCGCCTGTTTTCACAGAAATCTCTTGAGAAACTGACATTGTTCAAAACACAACACGATTTAATTGAATGTGGTTTGGTATACTTTTCTCAATGTATGTATATACACATAAAGGAACGGTTTTATCAATTGTGAATTTGAAAGGTGTCGGTTGAAAAAGTATCATTGAAGATTTCCACGCACATGTAAAAAAAAAACGGAAGACAATTTTTAACCTTTTTTTTAAAATGATACTTTTGATACAAACCGATGTCAATTTCAAGTTTAACTATATTCACATTCAAACATATATACATATATACAACCAAGACAGTGTATACATAATATTACACAATGGTAAGTACTCATTTGTTTCCCCTTTGGGGTGCTCTGTTATAATCAAAAGAATAAACATACTAACAACCCCCTCCCATTCTCATTATATAAATCAGTCAGATAAAGTCAGAGATCGTCAACAATTTGAAACTCAAAAAGTTAAATACATTGGACTTGGGGATTCAAGCACAACAAGAGATGAATTTATAAGTAACGTTAAAAGAGACACTTATTCAAATTTAGTTTCTCATGATCCTTCATTGGAGTATTTAAGTGTTAGTTTAAACAAGCCTAAAAAAATAATAAAGTTTGAAATGATTGGGAAAATGATAAATCCATTGGATGATAAGAAGCAGTAAATTATTACCCTGTTATATTAGTCTACGTTTTTGTTGTTGCTTAAATGTGCAATTGTCTTGAATAGGTGGCTATTCAAAGAGAGGTGTGATATAGATACGGGTTGTTCAACTGGTGGAATCGCCTGTTGAGAGGAACAATCACTGTTATAGTACTATACTACTGTATATTTTATTTAATATAAGTTTGTTTGTTTTTTTTTAATTCTTTGAATTGTCCAACTATAATAAGAAAGAACGAAAGGATGAAAGAAAGAAAAAACAAGAGGAAGGCAACAAAAAAACTTGTACAAAAAGTTTTAAATCGCAATCAAAATAAACAAGTAGCAAATAAAAAGTAAGAAACAGATACTGAATCGAATCAATAATCTGAGAGATGGAAAGAAAAAAAGGAGGAGGAGGGGGAGGGAAGAAGGGGGTTGAGTGTTTATTCAAGCCAATAGAGGAGCTTGTTCAGATGATGATGAACCAGTGTTAACATTATTAGTTAAACCAGAACCAAACATAGTTAAAACGGAGAAGATGAAATCAGCACCAGAGATAATAAAGGCAAAAATCCATTGGAAGGCAATAACTTTGGTGAACAATTGACCAAATCCAACACCTAGCATCAACAAACTAGAAGATAAACCAACTGACCAATCTTTATAGAATAGAACAAAGCAACCTGGAACAACTAAAAATTCCCAGATTAATAAATTGGAAAGTAATCTTGGTAGCAGAGTCTTATTGTGGGAGTGGAATAAACAAGCACCGTTCCAGAAAATGGCGTATAAAGTCCAAGAAAGTGGTAATGAGGAAACAGGGAAATGGATAGTTAACCAGTCATCCAAGTGTTTAATAGCCATTGTCTTGTGTGTGAAATATAGTGATAATAAATTCAATAAATTGACACCCAAAATGATTTCAGCAATGAGGAATTTTTCCTTATGGAAGAAATAACACCAGAAGAAATGACAAAGGTTATTGATTGTGAAATGGATTCCAATCAAATTACCAATTCTAGTTTGGTTTTCAACACTAATTGATTTATCGAAAAACACTTTAATAATAAAGAATAGTTGTAGTAATAATGTTATCAGCCAATAAATAGCAGTGATTATGAAGATTCCAGTGAATGGGGTAGTGTAGTGCTCCCCAAAATCACTGAATAAAAAGTAAAAGATAGATGCATACACTGAGAGAGCAAATGAAATTACAATGGCAATCTTATTAACAAACAGTTTTGATTCAGAAGACATGATCGATTCAGAAGACATGATTGATTGTTTGTTTGTTCTTTTATAATTGATCTTTAATAATGTTTACAAAAGTGGATATAAGAGAAACAATAATTAATAAATGAAGAATAGAAACTAAGAAAGAAAGAAAAAAAGGAGACTTTTGTTAATATAGAAATGTGGTGTCTGTGGTTGAAATCAGCAAGAGTAAATATATATATATATATATATATAGTATTAATGTTGGGCTATATGAATTGTCACTTGATTAAATAAAACTTGGGTTGCTTTGTTTAACCAAAATAAAACTTGGGTTGCTTGCTTTGTTTAACCAATGAGTTCATTATTTGACAATTCAATTTAGCAATACAAAAAGCCATAATTCAGGGTGAGTTGACCTATAAACCTAACCTTAGGACCTGACTGACCGGGGAAGTTTATAAATTTGGGGTTATTTTTAACGTTTGCTACTTTTGTTAAAAAGGTATTTAATTATTTTTTGTTTTTAATTGCTATGTGAGGCTCACTCAATTGTATATGGTATATAGTATATATATATAATCGGAAGAGCCGAGTTTAAAAAATTCATGTCATTCTTGTCTTGTTGCATATATGATGTCGCAAACAAAAACAAAAAACAGTATTAACCAAGGCTGTGTATATATTTGTTGGTAAAAAAGGACAAAGTTCGGGGTTTGCACTTTGTTTTTGACTTGTGTTGTGTTGGTACCCGAAAAAAAAAAGTTGATGTGGGGTGGGGGAGCGAGATTAGTCTTGACAGATGAAGATATGAAGATACGGGCCATGCAAATTCTTTAATCATCTTTTTATGTTGAACTGGGGATTAAGGATGTTATTATGACCCAATAATAATAATTATAATTCCAACTGGTGATCTCGTAATTTAATTCTACATATATATTTACTTTTTTTGAAAATTGAGAAAAAACAGTGAGTCATATATATAAAGATATATAAAGACCATCACCTAAACATTTTTAGAAATTTATTGGTATTAAATTTTTACTATTTACAAAGTTCATATTTAGAAAAAAAGTCTTAAACCACATAGTAAGTACCCCAGAATATGAGAAATCTTTTTAATTGTATAAGTTATATCATAGTCCTTTTCTTCACACAGATAACAAACGCATGGGAGATAATTACCGCAGATGAGACGGATGATTATAAAGTGGTTAATGTCATCCGGTGTTGAGCAACATAAGAACGAAAACCAGTATCTACTCGAAGGACTCCTCAAGTGGGACCCTCAATTTGCATAGAATGGATAATATTAGTAGCACAAACGAAGTGCTCGCCACAGCTGGTCGTTGTATAGACATGTATAATCCACACATGGCATTTTCAACGTCCGGACCTGTTACTAGGTATGACATCGTGATGAAGTATAAGCTCCAAGTCACGGTGTGTCCGCTCCATGACTGCGGTGAAGACTCAGATAGCAGGTCATATACTGTCGGTGCATATGAGATGTCGGATTGCATCACTAGAAGGACTTACTCATGGTTTGGCAGTTACTCTTTTGGTGAAGACTGCCAGAAAGAGAATACAGTGAACTGCAGTGGTCACTATGTGGACCACTGGAATGATAATCTCCTTATTGGTGACTTGTACTTCTTTGGAGATAAAGACTACCCTAGTTATCATGTATGATTTAAGCAAATTAAAACAAAAACAAAGCAAAAAAGATATATTAAGTAAAAATAAAATAACCAAAATACAGAGAATATATGGATGTAATGAGTCATACAGTGCAAACCAGAGCAGGATCAAAGATCAATAATGTTACTGTATATGATAAATAATAGTTTGATCTAGATTAAAAAAATACTATTCAAGGTCTTTAATCTTTAATATAGATGGTTTGAATCGGGGAATCAGAAGGTGTTTGATTACTGTTATTATTCATGTTATATCTTTTAGTTTTTTACTAATCATATAATTGAATTCTAGAGTATGTACGTGTGTATAGGAGAGACATGGGGATAGGTAATTTTAACATTACATTAATAATCGGAATTTGAAGGAGATAACAAAAAAAAAAATAATTACTGGTTTAACAACACTAATCGCGAACCGGACTTACCTATTATAAATGAAAAATATTAGCAAAACTGTTATTATGTTGAGAATTTGATGGGACTTTTTATTATTATTGAATAAACCGCGAGATCCGAGTCAGAAAGCCGGGGTGCGGCTTATTTTTTTATTTTATTAACTGTGGCTTGTTATTTGCTATTGTATGGGTGGGTAGTGTGAGTGGTGTTGGGAAGTTTGTTTTTTTTTTGGTTGGGATGAGAAGCTTCCAGAGAGTTCCGTGGAGAAATTGGTGTGGGTGGCGGTGCGGTGGTTGAGGTGGTTGAGGTGGGTGGGTAATAATAGACATATACGACTTGTTGAATTATACGATATACATTAGATATAGATGATAAGTGAATAGATAAGATGTTGATAAATATGGACTTATATTAATCCAATAATATGTATACGATAAATGATATGTACTACTGATTAGAAATGATTTGATCTGATTTGAGTTGATCTGTGACTAGGTATAAAAGTGAGATCTGAGACAACGGTGGCCCTGGCACCTGACTAATGAGTAATAAGTGTGTTGGTATAATATCTTATCATCTCACTAGCCACATGACGTGAAAATTTTCTTGTTGTTTGTATTTGTAATATCTATTGTTTCAAACTGAGCCATTTCTAACCTCCCCTTTATTTTTTCAAAAAAAAAAAATAAACTGTGAGTAACTCGTTAAGGATTATTAATAGGTTTCCAACATGACAGCAGTGTGTATATGTTGAGTTAAACGAGTATCTATATAAAAACTTGTATTTCCCTTATTTACTGATTTACATCTTTTATGATAACGGCAAAATCTTTTTCTTTTTCTCTCTTTATTAAATAACAATCAAAACTAATAATTAGTATATCAAGACTACTATTACTACTATTACAAAGAATTATTAAAATGAGACAAGCCTTAAGAACAACAACAAATTCACAAAATTACATCACTAGAGATTTAACAAACAGACTAATATCTCAATGTCAATCTCAATCATCAAATTTAAATTCAAATTCAAATCAATATTCAACTTCAACAATAATCTCTCCAGATTTATTAGATGAAAAGTTTTACAACATGTCTTATACCAACAATCGCAAAAATTTGTTACCTTTTTTGTCGAGCCGCACCAACAGCAGCAGTACTAGTCCTAGATCATCAAATTTGTCAATTTCCTCATCTTCTTCTTCTTCTTCTTTATCTTCCTCTCCATCAATTTCACAAGCACAATTTGAAAGATACAAAGACAATTCAAATAAAATATCAAATTTAATTTCATCTAACTCATCATCATCAAATTCATTAAACAACAGCAGCAGCAATAGTAATAACTTTTTGTTAGCTCAAAGACTTGAAAAATTAACAGGTAAATATAACTGTTCCGTTCCTGTTATCATTTCATCATGGTTGAACAATGAAACTACTAGTGGCGGTTCATTCAAAGTGAAGTTAACTGATGATGATATCACTTACTTGAATGAAGTTCGTGCTGCTTGATTTGGGTTTTTTATGTTCTTTTTTTCTATGTTAAGAGAATCATATTATAAAGTTATGAACAATGTTTAAGATAATCTTGTTCATTATCTTATTTGGTAAAGTTAAACTGATTGGTCAGTTCTACTGTTGAAGAACGGATGTTGCTCTTTTTTAATTACACTTCATGGATTGAAGTATATTATCAAGGTTCACCTGTTTGTTTTTTGGGTATTTTTTTTTTGTTATTTCATAATATTTTTTGAATTATCTTTTAGGGCTTTCAATTTTATTCTTTGTTCCCTTTCTTTTTTTTAATATATAGTTATTCATATATATAAACTAATATATAGGTCAATACACTTTATTGATACTCTTCAAGGTTCTTGTGTAGAAGGTTTATTGTTATGTTAAAAAATTCGGGTAATGAATAGATTATTAGTATTAGTAATAGTTATAAAAAAAGACACATAGTAGGGATGGATAAGAAAACTATACAGGTGTTATAATAAAAAAAATGAGAAAAGCTTCTGTGAAAATCAAAGACAGAAATGGGGAAAAAAAAAAGAACTATGTGGATAATGGAGATGTACAAGCAGGAATGAATTTTAAGTCAAAATTCATGAAACTGACAAGAAAGTGGAATTGGACAATTATTGTTCATCCTCAGTTTGATTTTGTTTAGGAATCTCAACTTCACCACCATGAGCAATCCAATCTTCCCATGATCCAACATAGTTCAATCTCTTACTATATCCAAAAGTACTTGCCAATTCTTCAGACATACTTGATCTGACACCAGCTAAACAATAGAAAACCAATTCTTTATCAGTTGAAGGCTTATCAAACCCAAAATTCAATTGGAATTCTTCGTTGGATAAGCCTAGTGCACCAGGTGAAGACTTAACTGGGATATTAATGGATCCTGGGATACAACCTTCTGCATATTCGGCAGCTTCACGTGTATCAACGATAACGACTGATGGATCTTGGGATTTGGAAATGGTGTCCATTTGAGTGAAGTCAATGACTGGTGCATGTGGTTCTTCCTCCAAGACAGAGTATGATCTTTTGAATGTTTTTGAGATGATTGGTGAAGCATGGTCGTTAATGAACTTGTTGCTGTATTTGAAAATTGCTTGTTGTTGTTGTTGGTGGTGTTGAATTTGATTTTGGAATTGGTGTCTTTGGGTGTTTGTGATGATTGATGTTAATGAACGTTTGATGGTTGATGAAACAGTCAATGGTCTTGTTGTTCTTGGGACGATTGAACGGTTAACTCTGAAAGTCATTGAAAACATTGTTTATTTGTTTTTTTTGTGAAAAATTTAAAGTATCGAGGTAATGTTGAAGTTGATAGATTGGTTAGTGTATATCGGTGATTAAAAGAGCAAAATAGCTTATGGATGAAAAAGGATGAGCAATACTAGAGGTTATTTATGTATAAACGGATCAAATTGGATTACCAATGTGATTATGATTGGATGTAATATGATGGTATTCAAATTGTGGAAGAGGGAAAGTGGATGATTAGTAAAGGGTAATAAGTCAAATACAAGTGTATATTGTACAGTAGTGAGATATACCTTCCTTCTCGTCTGTTTTTTTTGACTCCCAAGCGGGCTTCAAAATCTAAAAAAAAAAAAAAAAACGATTTATCTCATGAGTATTTTTGTTCCGTTCCGGGATTCTCCTTCGCGGAGAGGGACGGGGAAGGGGGGTGGTAGTTGACTGGTTCACTGGTTGGTTGGCTGGTTGGTGGTAAAATATTAGTGGGGAATTGTCTCCTTAATTTTCAAGATGTTGAAGTACAAATTAAGGTTTTTTTTTTTTTTTTTTTATTTATTATAACAACATTATAAACAGACACTAAAATCAAAGATAACAAAGGGGGAAAGAAAATAAGAGAAAATAGAAATGAAAGAGTAACAAAAAGGAGAAATAAAATAAAAAAATGCAAGAATAATTACTAAATGATAATGAAACTAAATTAAAAAACTCACATACCCATGTTCTTACCAAAACTTTGAGCCATTTGTTTCATTGCTGGATTGTTCATCATTTGTCTCATTTCAGGTGTGTTCATCATCTTCATCATATCTTGTGGGTTTGGCATTCCACCTCCCATACCTCCTCCCATACCTCCTCCCATACCTCCACCTAAACCACCTAACATCTTACTCATATCTGGCATACCCATACCACCCATCATTTTTTGCATATTTTCCATTATTGATGGGTTACTTTGCATTTGTTGCATTGCTCTTTGCATTTGTGGTGAGTTCATACCTGGCATACCTGGCATACCACCTGGTGCACCGTTGGCACCAGGTTGAGCCATGTTCTTTGTTGTTTGGGCCATTCTAGCAAACATCTTTTGTTGCATTAGAACTGCTTCAACTTCCGTCACTGAAGTTCCTGAACCTCTAGCAACTCTCACTATTCTAGATTGTTGATCAATAAATATATCTCCATCACTATCCAGTTCTTCTTTTGTCATTGAGTCCATAACGTAAACCATTCTTTTAAATCTTTTGGAAGTTTCTTCTTCGCCAACTTGATTCATCATTTCACCAATACCACCTGGTAACATTTGTGCAATTTTTGATAATGGACCCATTTTTAACATGTTATTCATTTGTGTTTGTAAATCTCTCAATGTAAATTTACCCTCTTGGAAATTCTTGATTGTATCCTTTTGATCTAGATTCAAAGACTGAACGTGTTCCATTAAACCTTGAATATTACCAATACCTAACAATTGGGAAACAAATTGTTTTGGTGTGAAACTTTCTAAATCTTGAACGTGTTCACCGGTACCAATGAAAGCGATTGGAGTTTGAGTAGCAGCAACTGCAGATATAGCTCCACCACCTTTAGCGTGACCATCCATTTTGGTTAAGATAATAGCACCAAAATTCGATGACTCTTTGAATGCTTTAGATTGAGCTTCAGCAGCTTGACCAATAGATGCATCTAAAACCATAATTGTTTGGTTGGGTTTAACAGCTTCACCAATCTGCACCATTTCAGCAAACAATTCAGTTTCTTGTCTATGACGACCTGATGTATCAACGATGATGATTTCAAATTTTTCCTTTTTAAATTTTCCAACACCATCACTGGCAACTTTAACAGGATCAGCTTCGGTATATGAACCATAGAATGGAATTTTAGCCTTTGTAGCATTTTGTTTCAATTGATCAAAAGCACCAGCTCTGAAAGTATCGGCACAAACCATACCAACTTTGAAACCTCTTCTTTGATAATAAACTGCTAATTTAGTACATGTTGTAGTTTTACCAGCACCTTGTAAACCAACAAACATAATAACGTTTGAAGTTTTCTTTTTAGGTTTAAATAGCTGTGCTTCTTTACAATCAACCAAGTCACATAATTCATCAAAGACTGCCTTTTGAATCAGTTTTTTTTTGTTTGCACTGGATTGGTCTTCTGAATCTATTGCTGACTTTAACTTCTTTCTCAAATTAAGAACGAGTTTGATGTTAACATCAGCTTCAATTAAAGCATTGGAAATTTCTTTTAAAAGCCCATCAATTGCATCTTGATCAACAACGCTTGATTTTGTAACGTCAGACACTGCTGCGTTAATTCTTCTACCTAAATCTGCTAAAACCATGGTGTTTATGAAACTGGGTTAAAGCGTTAAGATGGAAGGTAATAGTGATTCTTAATAGTATTATAATCAGTCACCACGAACATTAACAACATCAATATCATCTACTACAATAGTAGTAATATGAATGAATACCTTGGTACTTCGGACTCGACTAGTCGCTCGACATTGAAAAAAATGGCAGGGCATTTGTAGTGGTGCAAGGTGTTTTGGTGGTGCGCGGGTGCGTGTATATTCATTTTAGTCATTGCTGGATCATTTCATTGATAAGAAGATGCTGATACTGATACTGATACTGTGATTTGGTGGTCATTTGGGGAAGCAATGCTGATAAGTGAAGAGGAGGGAATATAGAACACTGTTGTTACATTTAATAATACATCAGGGACACAATGAATGTCCTCAATGCCATACAAAACTCCACACAGAACTTGATTGGGCTCGGATCGAGCCCCAGTAGGTCAACATCAACATATACCAACTCTGATAAATCACAACAACCCCCACACTTACTATATTTCTCTATATTCAATCCATCATTGATTGATCAATTTGCCGAGGATAATTCAACTTTACTCAAACAGATTGTCCTTTATTTGAATTTTGAAACTGATAGAGAAGTCAGTGACAATGAAAAAATCAAAAGAATTGGTATTATCCAAGGTTTAAACGATTTCTCATTGAAATTCTTGGATACTAAAAAAAGTGAAGGTACGAGTTTGAATCATATTGATACAGATAAATCAAGAATAATAGTGGGAAGATTTGAAAAAGATTATTGGTTTATTGCTGGTTTTAGATTCAGTAAATCGAACAATACATATTTACAAAAAGGTTTGGCATCTCCTGAATATTTACAAAGTGAATTTATACAAGGTTATAAACTATGGTGTTTGAACTATGGATCATTTACGAAAAGTCAACTTTCGGATAATTTCAGTACCTTATTACAAGATTGGTGGCAAACTTGGTTAACTAACAGATTCGAGTTCAATTGTAATTTTAATATGAACGATGAAGGTTTCTTGAGTTTAATAGATGGTTATAGATCATCGTCCGTTCAACTGCCATTAGGGTTCAAAGAGAATTTGCAAAATAAAATGGCTCAATTCATTGATGAAAATGATGATTTATTAGACGCTTTTATATTGAACACCAATTGGACACCATCGAAAAATTTTGGTGTTGTTTATTTGAACGGTAAAGATTCGAAAATTGATAAAAGTTCACTTATTGATTTAATCAATTATTTAGAAAGATTGGATTCGAATTTTGGGTTATCAACCTATTCATTAGTTTTGAACAATTTGCCTTCGTTGAAATCATATATATCTAACTTGAAAAGGTTAAATTCAATAGCTACCGATGGTACATTACTTGAAAGATCTTTACTTGAACCTGCAATGTTCATTCATGAAACATTTACAGCGCATGTTTTTGATCCGTTTTATTTAGCAATGAATACAATGAATAATATAACTTCTTCATTGATGCCTAATAACATACTTTCAAAAATGAATTTCTTACGGTTTGCTGCTGGTAGTGATGGTAGCGTTGAAGAAGAGGCTGAAGATAGTAATGAAGCTGGGAATATTGAACCTACAATGGACAATACTCATGGCACAACAAAAACAACTGGTACAAATTCATTTGGTAGTGGTGCTACAGGGGCATCAATAGAACAGGATTTGGAGTCTCAACCCAAAACAGGTAATTTTTTACTTGGTAACACTAAAGACGAATCCATAATCCCAAAGAAATTTTTTATGAAACTTGCAAATCAAGATGAAGAATCTCCATTAGATACAGTGATTTATGAGGTCAATGGGTTTTTATTCACCTTGCTGTTCAAACCCGACAGTGAGAAATTAAAACAATTAGACTACTACAATTCATTAAAATTACAATTGAACGAAATTTTTGAAATTTACTTGAAGGATTTAATAGTCAATCAAATCAAAGATTTAGAAGAGAATTTGAAAAATTTTAATAAATCTAAGTTTTATTACATTATAAACGACAATAGTTCCAAGACCTACAAAACTTCATTCCCAAACATACCAGATGATGAAGAAATCAGAAATTTGAAAGTTCTCGCATCTCAACAACAATCAATATTTAATACATTGTCATCAGGAATTAGCAGATCACAAATAGTAAATTTAAACATCAATATTATAAATTATCTAATCAACGATTCTGAATTGATCAACCTTGAAAGCACTGAAAAATTAATCAAACTGAATAAAAATTGGTGGTGTTTGTTCAAACGTCTTGATAAAGAGAACAGTGATAAGACATTAATTGTTCTAAAAAAATTCAACAGTAAAGAGTTTAATTTTGGTTGTAGTGATATGGTTTTGGCTTTAGGTAATGACGTTAAAGAATGGTACGAAAATGGGATAAAAAATGGAATGTTGGATTGATCTAAGGAGTCGGATTCGTTTGCGGGCTGTGCGCTACTATTGTCTGAAATGGCGGCGAGTTATCTAATATATGATCAGTATTAGTTTCAAACTTTTAACGAAACAATAATCAATAAACGTTTCACTTAGTTGCAGCAATTGTACTTGTGATTGTAATTGTGTATGTATAATAATTTGTAACTAACTGTGTTTCCACCCATGAATTAATCTAAGGTCGACGTCGTTTTGGCTGTTTGTTTCAAACGTTGTTGGTTCGAGTCCACACTTGTCTTTTTTTCTTTAATTCTATGTTAAACATAAATATATAGCTAAAAAGTACACAAAAATTAATCTATAATACACACATGACACATATACACACACTGTATAAAACAAAAAAAAAGGAGAAAACATAAGTGGATATACTCTCTCTCAACCATTCCGATTCATTCTTCAGAGTACAAAACTCTGTTGACTTCACTAATAGGTAAATCCCAAATTCCACTAGTTGACATGAACAAATAATCATCCATTTGTTTATTTTCAAACCCTTGTAATTCCGTGACAACAACCCCATTATCATCAACTATCGTTCTTAAATCGTCGAATTTGACAGTTTTAACTTCAATGTTATACAATGCTAATGCAACGTACATATAAATTATCAAAACTAGAACATAGGACGGTATTGCCAATGCCCACCATCTTGAAGGGTAGTAATAGACGCCTAATTTGTTCAACGTTGAATCTGGTAGTATTGACCATGATAACCAGATAAATAAGAAAATGCACGAAATAACGTAGGAAGAAAAACCTTTGTATTCTGCTTGTGATGTCACATTTGTAGAAACTGTCACGTCAGATTCTCTGGCTAATGCATCTGATATAAGTACCAGATTTTCGGATGTATTATTTAATCCCGATCCATTTTGGTTGTTTAGTCCAGGGGTTGAATAATTTGTTCCTAGAGAGTAAAAAGAGGGGAGTAGTGAAGTTATGGAGGAAGTTGATAGAGAGAGCATTCTGTTGGATAAAGACGGGGAGTGGAATTGAAGGGCATGGTGATAATTCTGAGGTGGTAATTGTGGTTGTGGAGATTGAACTGCTGATGACAGTTGTTGTTGCTGATGTTGTTGCTGCTGTTGCTGGGTTATAGAGTTTGGGATTGGAAACGATGACTTATCTTTCTCTGGGGAAGATGATGAGGAGGAAGAAGAAGTTGGTATTTCATCGTTTGTGACGACGAGTTTGCCATCGAGCAATACCAGAGGCATATTATGTTAATTTTATTAATATTAAAAGTATATGAGTGTTCATTACCATTACTTTATCCGTCTGTATTAGCATTATCTTTTATCGTCATCATTCTATATGTATACTGATGTTATGATTCTATGCATATTTTATTTATTTCTATGGGTGATCTGCCAATTTTTCAAATGTGTGCGGTCAAAATTGGGAAAACCGAAAGAACTGCAAACAAAACGTTTTGTTTGTTTGTTTGTTTTTTGGTATCAGAGTGAATGACTGGCTGGAGTTAATCAGTGAAAGAGGCTTTGACACAACAGACAGTTCACAACTTGTTTATAAGTATATATAAATATAAAAACGTTGTTTACACTAGTATAGCGAACAATAAAAGATTTGGAGTACATCATTTAGCCTCGAAACTGGTTAAATACTCATATTATCCATCTTATCTGACGTCAGTCACATATATATATATTGTATCGATATTATTTCAATATTTTATCCAGAAGCAATTGAATACTAAATCATGTGTAAGTATGAGATTATTCATCTATTACAAATGGGTCATTATACAAAGGCTATATGTCTCAATGTACATCAAACTTGGCCCAGCCCTATCACACGTTAAATACTAACCTAATATATTTTTTAACTTGCTCATCCTGTTAAACCTAATAAATATTCATATAGCGAAAGGTAAAATGCCACTTATTGAGTTCTGGGCTGATGAAAGTCTGGGAAATTGGGCA
Organism: Ogataea salicorniae; assembly: GCA_030557545.1. Taxonomy (NCBI): domain Eukaryota; kingdom Fungi; phylum Ascomycota; class Pichiomycetes; order Pichiales; family Pichiaceae; genus Ogataea; species Ogataea salicorniae. Next base: position 31,693 of record JAKTPI010000109.1, read on the forward strand.
GATATAACTGATTCCAGTTCAATTGAAATCCCATTAGCTGAACCAAACTATAGCAATTATAACAATTACGGAAATAGTGGAAGTGGTTACTACGATAATCACCATGGAAATAATGGAAGAGCACCATTTTCTAGTGGAGGCGGTGCCGAACCTAATTTTAAAAACATGGAACCACCTTATATTGCCAAATTACAAAACTTGGCAGCAAACACAACTTTCAAATTAATAAAATCATTGTTTGATTCAAGATACATGGGTTTTGAAAAATGTCTAGTTTTAAACGATCCAAATCCACCACATCCAAGATTCAGTAGTTCACATAGACCTGAAGTATCCGATAAAAAATGTGCATTTATTCAATTTCCTACAGTGCAAGAATTACAAAAAGTTTTGAAATGGAATGATATATTCGTTGAAAGAAGTAAAGTTATGATTCAATTGGCTGATTTCCAAGATTTCATGGATGTCAAACAATACAACAAAGACATTGGATTTGATCAAGAGGAAGAAGAAAAAAGAATATTAAATGGAGAATCTTCAAACTCAACAAAATCCAAGGATAATATGCCACCACTTTCATCTTCAAGATTCCGACCAATGAATGGAGATCATTTGATTCACAAGCCAACACCTTCAAATCAACAACAACAACAACAACACGAACAGCATCTACAAAAACCAAAGCCAAATCCATTTGGATTAGCCAAGCCAGTCAATGTAACGGCAGATGATATTTTAAAGAAAGGGATGTCTATCGAGAATACACAGAATTTAACACCACATCAAAGACATGTTTTAGCTGAACATACACCGACATATGCATCAACTTCTAATCCAATCTTTGGTGCACGAACAGCTACCTCACATCCAAATCCAAATCCACATCCACATCCAAAAGTTAATCCATTTGGAGCTGCTAGGCCAGTTGACGTTTTATCTAAACAATTGGAATTAGAAAAGAAGCTGTCTGAATTGGCTATCAATAGTACCACTTTTAAAACTCTTGCTGCAGCTGAACATGAAAAGACAGAAAAGGAAAATTTTAGAACTTCACCAACAACGAAGTTAATTCAACAAAAGAAGGATAAGCATAGACAAGAGGAGCCTGTCACTGCGGTTGCTACTACTACCCCAATTTCCTCATCCTCCAAAAAATCATCTAGTTTAGTTGATAATAACAAAACACTAGCACAGTCTCTATCAAATGGATTACCAACTTTGGGTAGTACCCAAAGAAATGAGAAATCACCAACAAGAAAGCAAACACCGGATAAGAAAACCTCTGGAGTTGTTAAATTGAATAAGTCACCAATTACAATGTTAAAACGTTCATCGAATCGTGAATCAACAAGTGAGGGTTCTGATGACAATTCAGACTCTAAAACCATGAAACCAAATGTGGATTTGACTAAAAGGGAGATTGATTACGTTAAAGAATTAGAAGAAAAGGGATTAATTGAATCAAATGACAAATCAAAGGAGAGTGAATCACCAGATTTAACAAAATCTGCTGAAGACGCTGTTCAGTTTGTTACTGAACAAGTTAGTAAACCTACTGGGAAAAAATCAAAGAGAAGCGTGAGAGGTTCTTATGGACGTGATAGAGATGATTTTAGTAAGGAGAAAAAAGTTGATGTTGATGCGAAAGAAGAGCCTGTTATTGAAGGAAGTTCTGTTCTGCACGAAGTTGAAAGTCGTGGCGGTAGAGGTTGTCATGGCGGTAGAGGTGGTCGTGGCGGTATTCGTGGTACCAGAGGTCGAGGTGGAATTTACCATTCTGTGTCTGTTAGATACAGCGAACCAAAATCTGAAACTGGTTCCTCTGTTGCTGCTGCTAATAATAAAGAAACAGTTTCTGCTGCTGATAACAAAAATGGTGAATCTAAATTTAAAACTAAAACCAAAACCGTTGGTGAAGTTAAGGATGCCGCTGTTGAAGAAACTATCGAACCAAAAGATGTTAAGAAACAACCTCCAAAGAGAGAAAGAAAACCAAGGAAAATTGCTGAAACTGAACTGGTTAGGGGTTCGGCCATAGCCAAACTTTTGGATGAAGAGAAAAAACCAAAAGATGGTGGTAACGATGCTAATGATAATGAAAATAATGATGACGGTGGATCTTCGGATGCTACTAGTACTACTACTACTACACCAGCAACAAGGGGTAGAGGTGGATATCGTGGAAGAGGCAGAGGCAGAGGTAGGGGTAGAGGTAGAGGTGATTACAGAGGTAGGGGTGGCTATGAAGGAGGAGAGCATATTTCTAGTTTGAAGTATGTTAAACCAGGATTAGCTGCTAATGGAGAAGTTCTGAAAGATTCAAGCGAATCGAAATAGATCTCCTCGTTTTATTGGTTTATTTAAAAAATGGTTTTTGTTTTAATTTTTTCTGTTTTTCTGTTATTATTTTGCATGTCATTTTTATTTTTATTTTTCTTTTTCTTTTCACTTTGTATTTTTGTATAATCGATGTTCTATTCTATTACAGCTTTGTGTTTTCCACTTTATTTTGTTTGTTTGTAACGATTTTCTTCCTTATTACTAATTAATACTCCCCCTTCGTTTCTCCCTGATTATTCTCCTTCTTTTTCTTTTCTCCCCTGTATACTTTGTTAAAGTTTATTAATTATATAGTGAAGATAAAATTTAAAAAAAAAAATGAAAAAAAGGAAAGTCCAAATTACCAATAATGATCGGTATCGAGTGTTCAACAAACGTTGAATCTGCGTATTGAACTCAACAACTACGAAAGAGGGCAGTATTCGTCGAGTATTCTCCCTCTTCCGTGTCAACCACCCGCAAGGCCTCCCATCCCAGTGAGTATGTAGAAAACACACCTCAGGGTCGTTTCTGATGGCACTCGCCCAGCGTTTACACGCCACGGTTTCTCTCAAGAGAATCTTTTACGGCATGCGGCAGAGGATAATGGGGAGGAATGGGAGGTGGGGATGGAGTCGAAGTACTTACTCCCTCCCCACGGTCCACGCCACCACCAGGTATCCCAACCGCAAATGCCACCGGGTGGAGAAAATCACCGAATTTCCCACTCGCCATTTTATTAACTTGCAACTTAAGACTCATGACTCAATCAATTGTTGCACTTTTGAACGCGAGTCAACGCAGATTTTGGCAATTTGGACTTGGAAATTTCAAAAATTTAATAAATATAGTGACAGAAACAACTGCACTAAATGCACAAATTTTTTTCAAATTTGGAATGACAAGTGATTTGAGCTCGTTAGATAATTGTTTGTGGTTATGTCATCGATTATACAATTATTTTGGAAAAACTAATCTAAACGTAGTATTACCAATTTTTATACCACAATCTTCAATAGTTTGAAGGATTGGCATCTTTGGATTGGTAGCAGGGTGTTACCATGAAAACATCCAAGAGCTGGTTGAAAAGATTTTTTAAGTTTCAAGGAACAATTTTTTAGGTATAAAAGTGTGTGTGGGTGCAGGTTAACTAGGATATTTTTATCGTTCTATTATTAATACATTAGATTATTCTATACACCCAAAACTATTTTCATTTTCAGTATAAAACCAAACTATTTATCAGAAGATATATTTTGTAAAGTTTCCAACATTTGATAAACGTAATTACTCATATGTTGTAAATTTTCCATATTGTAAACTGTTTCAACGTTATCGGTTGATTTTCTCTTGAAATTTGGATTGTTGTACATTTCACCAGTAACCAACTGTAACTTATCACTCTCTCCATTGTTCAACAAAAGTGAACCAATATGGGAAGTTTGATAAGTTGATGAATCACCAAACACGTATAAACCTTTCAAACAACTTTGTAGAACAGTTTGAAAATTCAAACTATTCAACCAAATGCCAGTGTCTTTAGTCTTCACTAATGAAAGAATTACAAAGTTGAATTTATTGGATTTCAATTCATGTGGTAGCAAAACCATTGGAGTATCTGTGCCAAACACATTAGGTATTGAAGAACAACGAATTTTCAAAATTTCTCTAATTAAAAGTTGTTGGGTTTTGTATGCTGCCACAATGACAATATCTGAATTTTGATATTTCAACAGCTTTAGGTACATGTATAAAAACACTGAGTATTCAGCTTCTTCAATGTTTTGATACAATCCAGGTTGCTCGTTCTCAACTTCACCTTCACCTTTAACGTTAATGAATTGACAAACGTTTCTCAAACCAGGGTTTGCTAATAATTGTTGATTTTCCGATTGTTTTGCTGATTGATTCAATTCAGGTCTGGTCCCAAATTGAACGTTAAAAGAATTTGGTTTCATACCAGATTTACTAAACTGAGTTAAAATTGAATCTGGTTCACTGATTAATGAGTTACCAATAACAATTAATCTTTTGATATTATTAGGATGTTTGCTAATCGATAAAGATAGTAAAAACTCGAGCTCTGAAATATGACCAGCATCAAAAACAATCAAATTCTCAAAAATCAAATCATTCAGATTCTGTTTGTTTGATAATATCTCTTCAATTGTTAATGAGATCAATTTGGAATTCTTCTTTAGATTAATATTTGATATATTTTTTTTTGTTTTGATTAATTGATATTTCTCTAATCTCCCGATTTGTTTGATCTTGTTCAAAATTTTTGTATAATGATAAGTTGTATTTTTCATATTATTGGCAAATGATAAATCATTGTTGATTTCAAATTTATCATCTTTGAATGGATAAAATTCTTTCAAATTTTCATTGCTTAAACCATTTTCTTTCAATTTGGAAGAAAATTCAGTCCATTTCTTGTTGATATGGGACGAGTATAGCATCTTGGCTGATTTATAGTCGTTACCATAAGCCCCTTCAAGTCCCAAACTACTTGCCAGCTCTTCCACTTCAGTCAACAAATCAAAATATTCTTTCTTCAAGTCATTTGAATGTTCAATGGTCCACAGATTTTCAATGTTGATCGATTTTAAAATACATTGCTGAGATTTCTTGGATTTCGTGATTAATAAAGTACGTTCTGTTTTGAAATTATTGTTTATTGAATCAATGATTTGAGAAATTACAGCTGCCTTTCCCGAACTGATCGGTCCATCAATCAAGTTTAAACCTGGTAAACAACCTTGGATGATAGCTTTTAATTGTGGTTCGGTGTATTCAATTTCATTGTCTGTCAGAGTGTCTTGTAGTGGTGTATAACTTTTAATGCTAGAAATCGCTTCTTTTCCAGGTGTTATTTCTATAGAAACTGGATATGATAAAGTCATACTAGTAATAGAATCATCCTTGAGCTTTCTTTTCTTTGTAGGTTCATCGGTAACAACAACATCAAAGAGATTGTATAGTTTTTGAGGGTCTTTAACAATTGACCCCAACTTCAAAAACATTGGTGTATCTAACAAGTTATAATAAATAGTTTGTGATGGATTACCAAATCTCAAAAACAGATCAATGATCCATGGTGGTAATGTAAAATCGACGGATTTGCTCAATTGCAAAACATTCTCACAAAGTTTAATGTCATTTTGTATCTTATTGCTTGTTTTTAACATAAAGTTAACATTATTAAATTTGATATCTTTGTACCTACCTTCAATTTCAACAAGGTATCTATATGAACGATTCTTTGTAGTTGTTGTTACTTTGATTAACTTTGCTGGTACTAAAATCTCAATAGATTCAGTCAAATGTAACAAATATACGGTGTCACCATTATCTAAAAATTTATCCCACTCATCCTGAATATCGTGGCTCATACCTTTAAAGTCTAAGATTGCTTCACATGTAAGTTTCGAAGAGTCAGAATCAAAGAAATTTTTTTGTGTTTCATGGATAGTTAATTTATGAGTTAACGGAATACAAAACTTACTTGCACCTTTGAAAATTATGGTTTTTTCATCATCTGATTTCTGTAATTTCAATCTTTTGATTATTCTATCTAGGAATATTTTAAATTGTGAGTTTATGCTTTGTTTTTGTTGTTTGATTGTTCTCCATAGATAATCATTTATTGATAAGTATCCAATACTGTGGTAGATCGTTGATTCTTCATCATTTGCTTCGTTTGAAACTGCATTATGATCTGGTAGGATATTGCTATCAATTTCATATGTCTTCAAGTGGTCACAGTACTTGTACCAAAGTGCATCAATTATAAACTTGCTATCAACTTCAAATCCATTTGAATATTCCAAATTCAATTGTAATTCTTTCGATAGTTTTTTTAATTGATCGATATTCAACTTATTGAAAAATTCAGCTAGTAAGCTACCATTTTGAGCAAAATCCTCGATATTTGGATATTTAATAAACTCTTCCATATTGAATTCGGAAAATGAAACACGTTGTAATTTTGAAAAATTCCTGTGGAAGGATGATCTACTCATCTCATAGGATGTTGAATCTCCGGTCGTATCATCGATTGGGTAGTATATTAAATATTGTAATAATTCCAATCTATCTTTTGAAATTTGGTCTTTGAATGGCACTATAAATGATAGTTCCTTCAATAACGGGTTGGTAAATCTTCTTGTTGGTAAGTATGAAATTATATCTGATATCAAAGTTAGCTTCAAATCCAAAGATTCAGAGTTTTGCTTCACCACCATTGTATTGGTGAAAAATTTATAAAACCAATTTTTGGTCAAATATAACTCTTCTTTAACATCCCCTTGGCTTTCATTGTAACGTTTTAGTTGCTTATCAAACGTTTCTTTCAAGTTGTCATCTTGTTGCAATAGTCTCTCTTTATAGGAAAAGTTTTCCCATATCAAAATTGAAAACAATGGGCTCAACTCTTTCCTTATGCTTTTAGTTTGTACGTTCTGTATCAAAATAATCATAAATTTAATCAATTCAGTATTTGGGTCGGGTTTATTGTTAAAAATTGATAGGACCCTATTGAACAATCCATGGAATTTTGAAGTATCTTGAGTCAATTCGCTCAGTATAGAAGCATGATCTGTAGATAAGGTTAGCAAATAAACAATTAGTAAAACATGATTTTCTGGAACATCTCTATGGAAATGGTGCCAACCATAGTTTGTTAAGAACTTGGAAGATATTAATTCTTGTGCTGTATTAGTATCATCTATCTGATCATTCAAAAAAAATGAAAATACAGAGTCAATCAGTTCACTACTGTACTTTTTTGGCTTGGAATTTTCCCAACCTCGTTTCAGTTTCTGTAAACTCATATCCTTGACCAAAATGTTAAAGTACTTATGTGTTGCCAATTGGTAATTATCCTTATTGCATTTATCCCCAAACAAACAGTTTAAATCCTTGTTAAACAACAAAAGAGTTTACTTATAAAAATAGGAACTAAGAAGCATAAAGTGAGCCGCAAGTTTATTTAAACCACGCACGACTTTTTGTTTTCTTTCTTACAAAAAAAAGTTCTGAAAATTTTTTTTGATTTTTTTTATTTCGTATTATATTCCATTTTGAACTTAATAAAAATTCTCCATATTAAGCAGTTGTATCTTATCTAAATTACACCTCATAGTTTCTATTGCAAGTGTTGATACAGAACTTTATCCTCGTACAAGCTCCCACACATATATACATATACTACAATGAACAGAGGTAGAGGCGGCTTCAGCAGAGGAGGTGGACGTGGTGGTTTCAGATCAGGACCACCAATTCAACAAGGTCCACCAGACAAAGTCTTCGAAATGGGTGCTTTCATGCACTCATGTGAAGGTGATATTATCTGTAAATCAATCAATGAAAAAATTCCATACTTTAATGCCCCAATATATCTAGAAAATAAGACTCAAGTTGGTAAGGTTGATGAAATCTTAGGTCCATTAAACGAAGTTTTCTTTACAATCAAACCAAGTGAAGGTGTTCAAGCAACCTCATTCAAGGAAGGTGATAAATTCTACATTGCTGCCGATAAATTATTACCAATAGAGAGATTCTTACCAAAGGCTAAGGACGTTGGTCCAAAGGCTCCAAGAAAGAAGTCTGCTAGAGGTGGTGCTGGTGCCGGACGTGGTGGTGCTAGAGGTGGTTTCGGTGGTCGTGGTGGTGCTAGAGGTGGTGCCAGAGGTGGTTTCGGTGGCCGTGGTGGTTCCAGAGGTGGCTTCGGTGGTTCCAGAGGTGGCTCTAGAGGTGGATTTGGTGGTTCCAGAGGTGGCTCTAGAGGTGGATTTGGTGGTTCCAGAGGTGGATCAAGGGGTGGAAGAGGTGGATTCTAAGAATAATCTTTTAAAATCAAATACCGCATGCACAGTTTATCACAGTTATCGAAATAAGTCTATTACTTTATTATTAAACTTGTATTTTTGTTAATTATAATAGTTTCGTTTCCTTTTGTTCTTATTGCTATTATCTATATATATATTATTTGTTTGGGTTTGGTGATTAATTGGTTACTCGTATATCCATTTCCATTTTTTATATCATTTGTACGTTTGAAGTTATAGTTTTTTTTTGTGTCAATTTAGATTTAAAAGAAAGAGAAACAAGTTCGAACAGATTTTTTTAAAACTGTAACGGTTCTAACTGTAATTATGTAAAAGATTGAATTACAAGTGTGGATAGTATATACTTAATGTTAATAAAAGACAATTAGAAAGAAAAATCAAGAGCTAAAACAAACAAACAAAGCATCGGCACATATATATATTGGTTTAAATACGGTAGAGCGTCAAAGAGAAGGAACAAATGGATGGAGACAAAGAGCAAACATCGAAATCCGGGTCATTAGGGAAGAGATTGAAATTGGGGGTACAATGAAGTGTCAGTAGTTAATGATGACGGTAAGATTCTAAGTGAAATCTTCTGCCAATTGATCTGGAGCGTTTTGTACGCTGCTCTTTATCTTGTTCAAGATTCTGATCTTCAAAGCATCCAATCTTGAGAATTTATCGTAATTCTTAGAGCAGTTACCAATATCATCAGCAGAACCTTCTTTAACGGCATCAACTAAAGCAGTAGCAAATTCATGTTCCCTAGTGGTTTCAAAACTTGGATCCCATTGAGTGAATCTTTGTAGCAAAGCATTTCCACTTGCGTAGTCGTTGTTATCAGCCAATCTACACAAAATTGCCTTCAAAAAATAATCCTTTAATGACCATTTAGCCAAATTGTTGTTCAATGATTCTTTAGCGATTCTCTCGTAGGTGGATGCAGCTTTAGAGTAGCTTTGGATGGAGTCATCACAGTATAAATCAGCAACTTTCAATGCATATTTGTTGGCCAATGCAGTTGCAGAATCACCTTTAAACCATTCACTAGCATCTTCATAAGCTGCAATAGACTTATCAATTTGGTTCAATTCATTTTCATATAATTCACCTAAATCAGCTTTGAAATTGGCACTTCTTCTAAATTGACCTTTTCTAACGAATAATTCAATAGCTTGTTCTAAACATCTTGCTGATTCAATAGGCACTTCATTTTTAAATGATTTGTAAGCTTCAACTAATGTATTGGCGGCTTCGTCTGGCGAATCTGCCTTCTTTTGACAATCTGCCGCTTTTTCGAATGTTTGACCAGCTTGGGTATGTTTCTTTTGTAATTTGTAAACGTTTGCAGCTTGAACGTATAAATCAGCAGCTTCTTCGTATCTTGATTCTTGGGATGGTCCAAAGAATGAGGAAAATCCGGAAACTTTCTTACATTTCTTTTCAGCCTGTTAGAGATTGGGAACAATGTATTATTGCTATTAATGTCAGTAAATCATGTATATCAATTGATATGAATTAGAAAAATTTGATTACTTACTTCGGCAATTAGAGCTTCTGGGTTTGACATTATGTTTTATAGTTAATTATAAATGACTGTAATGATTACACGAAAAGAAGAGGGGTTGATACATGAAAGATTGCCGATTGCCGTGATCTCTTCAAACAAAGTTGATTTTGATTAGGACTTGTTGCAATTTGCATTCTCAGATTACATTGGGAAACGGCAAACAGCAGAACAAGCAACTTTATTTGGCGGTGCACGTAGAAGGAGGCTGTGCTCTTTGATAAGGGAGACTTTTTTTTTTGGGTATCCTTAATAGAGACATAAGGGTAGTCTGTATGAATAATACAGTTTGTAAATGTAGATATATGTCTATTTTTTTTTGACATCAGAGTTTAAATATGGTGTATCACTCATCAACAATTTCACTGCATTTTGAGGAGTTTACGTTCTCCCATTTTCAAACTCTTTAAAAGCCAGAGTAAGGTTCGAAACTGTTCTTCTCATTTCGCCCGTCTCTTCAACTACAACTGGCAGAACGGTTGGTATCTACCGTTCTTGAACTCTTGAAAATTTTCTTTAAATAGGTTAACATATAAGTAAAGTTTTTTTTGTGTCTGTGAACCCTTTTTGAAGATTTGAAATACCACAAAACTAAGTTGAACACCAAGAATGTACTTGATAAGGAAACAAATACTATTTTTCCCCTATGCCCTCATCTACTATAATTATTAGAGGTGGTGGTTTGGTTACTTGTTAAAGAATAACTGTTCAAGTAGTTCACTTTAGTAATCTCTTTGCCAACAGTTGTTGAAACAGTTGTAGTATCAGCTTCGTAGACAATTTATGTGATTCCCAAAACCCTATCAGTCTGATAGACAATTTGTCAATGCATATAAGTATGCTGAAAGACAAAAGTACCTGGACATCTAACCCCAAAAATAAGAAGTTCAGAATAGTTTAAAAAATTTAGTAGAAAACCAATTGTAATAGATTCTAGAAATTTGAATTTCCAAATTCTAAACTTACTTTTTGTATAGCTTTTATGAATACCACTTAAATAAGCACCAAATTGCTATAAAATCATTACACTCGTATTTATTTGCCTTCTTTTTTAAGTCTACTGAGAACTTTCACAGCCTTCTTGCCTGCCTCTTTAACCTAAACTTTACCCAAACTAGCGCTTGCTTCATTGGAACACTCCCCAATCTACAACCTTAACAATCTTATAAGAGATTTAACCACCAATAGCTCAATTTGCCACTTTATTATTTCATTAACTTTATTTTTAACCTCTTCCATGCTATTCTAGAATTTTTTTTACAAGATTCCCTTATAGTTTTATTGTTTTATGGTAAGTTGTTAACAATTAAAGGTTATTTCTTTTCAGCCTCAGTTGATGATAAATATGTAAAACTACACTATATTCCTTGAAATGATTCTAACGTTATTTAAAACTACTTGAATGTATTCAAAAGTATTTGAAATCGTTATTTTATTTGATGCCCCTTCTATCTTAATCGATGGGACAAACAACTAAATAGGGATAAAGGTACAAACAAATATATAATAAGAGACAGAGTGCTAATTGGGAATTCAAACAATAATGTCCAAATAAGGAAAGTGCCGCTTCCCTATGAGGTCGGCGTCGCATCAGGAGGAAACCTTGAGGAATCCTTACGTTATTTGTGATGCTTCGGTTGTTATTTAAAACTACTTGATTATTAATGAAAGTATTTGTGATCAAAAGTATTATCTTATTTGATGATCCCTCTTCCTTAATCAATAGAAAAGGGGAAAAGGGGAAACTAAATAGCAGAGAGGGAAACGCGCTTATTTATATAATAAGAAGTCAAGTGTCAACGAAGTCATTGATACTTGAGCGGGGATTCTACTTGAAGGGGATCAGAACAAAGTTCGTCCGAATGAGGAAAGCGGGGAAGCCAAGGGGGTGAATAAGAGGTAGCGTTGCTACATGATTGGGTGTTGTATCAGGAAACAGAATCCTTACAAAGTTTGTGAAGGTTCGACAGTTATTTAAAACTGTTTAAACAAAGAATTGATATTCTCATTGATAATCTTCTATCCAAATCAATAGAAGATGAAACTAAATAAAACTAAGGAATACAAACCACTATATATAGTAATCATAAAGTCAACGAAGTTGTTGACAACGTAGGAAAGTGGAGTCTCAAATAAAGAATAGGGGAAAGTAGAGAGTGGTCTTGCAACAAGATTGGTGTTGCGTCGCTAGAAGTCGGCGTCTTATTATAAAGAAACGAAGATTCCTATAACGGGTAGGAATCCTTACAGTATTTGTAAGGTATCTATCCTACATTCTCATCCTTACTATAATTAACTACCTATCTCCTATCTTGTGTTTCATCTTTGTTTCATCTTTTATGTTTTATTTCATTTATTATATTATGTTTCATATTT